>VZTH01002974.1:589612-638231 GCA_013397815.1 Aleadryas rufinucha
GGGGGGGGGAATAAAAGTAAAAAACAAATAGAAGGACAAAGGCCATTCAAACTTTGGGTTAAGGTGTTTCCTCCCAAGCATTATGAACTTAGCACATTGCATACTGTGTGCTTTAGGCAGTCATTAATACAGTAATTCAAATACAACATTTACAACTGATGTACACAGCAATAAAACACTTGCCAAGGAGGCCACCTGTGTCCTGCTTGCTAACAGAGATATAAATACAGCTTTTGAAAAGATGTTGTAGCCACAGTCCCCTCTCTACCATTGCTTAAACTGCTCATGTTTCTGACTGTCACACAGCAGCCTAACAAAGGCCCTGTGAAGGCTCAAAACACCATAACCAAACGTGCTCTGCTAACAATGCAACTAATAAAAGTGTTAGGAACACTTCCTACTTTTCACTGTCTTACAGACGCTATGACTACCTTTAAGTTCACACATAAATACCGGCCAATTCCTGTCAAACAGAAAAAACTCTGGCCAAGTTCCACCTGTATCTCATGACAACAGCAATATTTTGACTGGTCTCTCATAAATTTTCACAAAACAAATCTCAACTTAGTTTTTTTAAAGTTCTGAATACACTATTCAATTTCTGCTGAAGATACAGGGAAATGGAGAGAAAGGAAAATGTACTTTTCTATACAGTTTTAAAAAGAAAGAATAGCTTAGAAAAAGTAGTGCTTTATCATCTAATAAACATAATTGTATTACAATTTGAAAAAAGGTCATCTTTGTTTAAATAAAATGACACCCTTAAATAATCAAGTCTAATTGTACAAATTCATATGGCATGCTCTTCTTTCAACATACTCTTTTAGAGACAAATATAAAAAGTTAAAAGATAAATTAATGGCAAGTTTCCTTAGCGTAGAAGGAATTCATGTCCTGTGTATGAAAAAACTCACTGAGCTACTGCTGGAGGTTGAAGCTCCATGATCTTCTCTACTGGTGCTGGGTTTTGGAGAACTTGGGGGTGTCCGAGATGTACAAACCAGATGAACCATATGGTATTCATCTTGCTAAAAATTAAAGAAATTGAAGAGCTAAAGCAACAATATTGGAGAAACTTACAAGTAAAAACAGTCTTTAAAAATTCACTTTCGAAGTTGCAAATGCTAAAGAAACATTATACAAAGCAGAGAGACCATAACGCAACACTTGAATCGAGCACAAGAGAATCCTACTGTTTCACAACTAATGTCTTCTTTGAAGCTGTCCACAATAACATACGGAACATTGACTTTATCCTGGTTTTCCCAAAAACTGCAGTATAACAGAACCAATGGAAGAATCCCAGAAGAAACATGAAGAAGTGTATAACAAGCTTTAACTTTTATTTTGGAAAAATCTCAGACCTTTTACAGGGCTCAGTTTCCCTAAAGTTAGGAATGCTTACATTTGCACTGAGATCTGTGAAGAGTGTTATTCAATACAGACATCAGGGCACATGAAAAATGTAGGTGCTGGAATTCCACAAGCGGACCAAGATAAGAACAATGTGCCAGCCATTGCATTCACCTTCCTCCTGTCTAAGCTTGGCTCAAGCCTAACCTGCAGACACCCAACTCAAGGGCCCCTGCAGATATTCCATGCTCAGGGAACGCTATTCAAAGTGCTAGGTGGGGCTTGAATATTCCTAAATATTTGAAAGTGAGGAAGCAAATGCCTGCCACCACTTGAAGCCATGTACCAAGGCCATGCCAATTCTGCAGGAACACACTCACCCCCAGTCTGGAGGCCATAACTTCAATCTGAAGCTATTTCACTGTACCAAATTAAAACACCCCCTTACATGCCCATAGCAACAGAACAGCTATGGCTGCATATTTAAATTGCACACCGCACCTTCCTCAGTAACTAAATTTTAAACAAGAGAAGGAACAAAAACACCCCTCTATCCTCTTCTGAAACCAGCATAGTGCAGGAAAGCTGCTATATTTAATGAGATGGCATTCAGAAATGCTGCATTTGAAGGGTTTTTTTTAAACTAGATATAAATGTGCTATAACAGCCATGTAACCATTTTTAAGGTTCTGATCTTTAGGAATAGAGAAAACTAGATAAATGTTTTTATACACCACTGTGCATTACTGCTAGCATAGCCAATGCACACTCACAGTCATTTAAACTTCTCCCCATGTACTGGTCCCTAATCCCAAGCACAGCCTCCCTGCTACATTACGTGTAATTTCTTACCAGTCAGTGATAGCAAGGATCAGAAAGCACTGAACACAGGTGATTAGCACTTCGACCACATCAAAAGCCTTTAACTTAAATAATCACCTTCTTCCTAGATAAGAATTTATGCCCCTGGGAAAGGCAAGGGAAGCTAGACATATCAGCATACAGCTTTATTAAATGTGACGGTTTATTTTAACATACTTCTATTCATAAGTAACGTGTTGGATATCATTGTGCTAGAAGAGTGCCACAACTTCCAGCCTCAAGGCACTTTGTATCAGTGAAATGACACTGGTCAGTACCAAGGAGCAAGTATCACAAAGCTAGACTGAGCGATTTGGTAAGTCCTCAGATATTATTAGGAATTTATAGATAATCCAGTAGAAAGATTTTGGCAGAGAATGAGACTGAATTTAAGTTTAATCATACTTTTTTTCCAAAAGTTCTCAAAAGCTTTAGCACAAAACCCTCCTCTTCTTCCAATACAAATTTCTAACTTTGTGCTTAAGACTGGTGTGTTTTCAAATTCACTAAATTTCTTTAACTACAGGCAAGGCCTGTAACTACTAGAATGCTTTAAAGCACAGCCTCTATATGATGAAGGAAGACATTAGTTACAAAGTTTCTCCTCTAGCACATAAGCAAATTTTGAAATCTTGTTTTCAAAAATCAGTGTGCTGCAAGTAGGTCAAGTGAATTTAAGGAATTTCGATTTAATTTTGTCCTTAGCAAGCAAAACTAAGCTTTGAAATAAGTTATATAAGCATTTCCTTGAACTCTTAAGTGGTATGAGGCATACACTGATTTGCAATAGCCCAGCTTCAGTTTTCTAGCAAACCTATACATAGTAAATTGCAATAATTTTCTTTGGTAAGGAGTTAAATCCCATTTAATAAAATCTATTTCAGAATAAAGATTATAAAGGAACAGCAATGTTAGTCCGCTGAAGCAATACTTGAGAATCCTCTGCATCTGTTTCTCCATCCTTAATACTGAAGGTTCAGCTGCCCACTTTCACTAAAGCCCCATCCACATTTGGAAACTTTCCTCCATAGGAAGTTTTAAAATGTGACCCACTCACTCTTACAGCTTGTACATTGATTTTTACCTCAATACATCACAAAAAAGTATCATTACCAACAGCCAGGTACTGTATTACAGAGTTCAACTATTTCATAGGATTAAAAACTGTGCAAGGACCTCAGGTATTTCCCCAGTAACAGCTACTGATTCACCCTGAGCTGTTTACAAAGAATTTAGACTGCTCAACATAATGCATCATGTTTTCTGTCACCATCAAAACTGAAACAGAAGTTCTTTATAATCTACCCTAAATACCTTGTTCTATACATTTTTAAGAACTTTACTAACCTAATGAAGTCCTTATTACTTGGTATCATCAATCCAAACTATTTGAACCAGTTTGAAAACCAAGAGCATGTATTCCAAGACTTCTTGCATGAGATGTCATGGATATTCAGGATTGCGATTTAAATGCTGAATGAATAATCCAAAACTAGATTAATAGAATTATTTGTTCCAGTAGGAACCAACAGAATAAAAAAACTTAAGAAATTAAAAGAGCAAGAACCAACAAAGTTTCAAACATCATCAGGAATTGTTAACAGCTGACAAATCAAAAACAAGACAACAAACAGCTTTCCCAGGAAATTATTCAGGAATTCCGAATTCTGGTTTTGCATATTAAATATATTACTCTTTGTCGGCTTGCATAAGTGCCATTTTTAATGTAAGTTCTGGATTTAAGCTTCAATGAGAATTTAAATGATGTCCCAAATGAACACAAATATATTGTATTATTCCATTTATGTGACACTGGTAACTGTCCAAAGAAGTCAAGGCCAGGTTGGATGGAGCTCTAAGCAACCTGCGCTTGGCAGGAAGGTTGGAACTGGATGATCTGTAAGGTCCCTTCCAACCAAAATCATTCCATGATTCTATGATACACAACAGATCACTAGCTTGGGACTTAACAGAGCCTACTTGCTCTCCCACCAATTGGAAATGTGCCTCAATCCGCAAGTACCATAATCCTAGACACAAGGCATACTTGAAAACACATTTTCCAGAACATACCAACATTATATGGTTACATCTCTCAATACGAGAATTTGAAGTTAAACAAGACAAATCTAAATTCCTATTTCCCAAAAAGGGGGTTTGATCAAATACTGTATGGTGTTGATATAAAGCTTACTTTTCTGAGAACATCTTTCAGCTGCAGATGATCAGGAAGCAGTCTGCCAGAATACACCAGTCTCTGGTCCTTTGTAGACTAGGAGATGGGGACAAAGAAAGGAATTTAACTTTTTTTCCTGCTGTACAGGTATACAGCTGGAGATAACATCTGCAGATGAGAAAATTCCTTACAAGTCCAACAACCAACAGACAGACTTAAAAACATTTCAGAGGCTTCACAAGTCCAATTCACAAATTACTTCTGAAAGAGAACTCTGCTATTAAGCACTCAGCAAGAGTGCCATGACAATTAACAACACTTGCGGGTGAATGCTTGTTAAGAAAACTTTCCAGTACATTCAAAAGTTCCTGTCTTTTAGTGATTTGTTCTTTACCCTGCTCCTGGTCACAGGCACTTTCTGAAAATATAGATGGAGAAGTGGCTGGGGCAAATAAAGTTAGTAGAATGATGGACTGCCAATTAAAATATGTAGAAGAGCACAAATTTCAATCTTTTTCAATAAGAATTTTCTGTTATTAGTTCTTGCCCCCACCCTCAGACCTCCTGCAGAAAAAAAATACCAAAACCAAAAACAACATCATTAGAAAAAACAAGGAGGAAAGCATTAAAAAGCAAGAAGCAGCAAAAGCAATTTTTTAAGGTAGCCTTCTAACCTGGGTAAGCTTTTTTTCACGTTCTTACAGTTTCACAGTTTAAAATAATCTAGTATTGTAAACAAAGTTGTTGGTTTTTTTTTAACAAATGACATACTATTCATATGACAGTAACTTTGGACTATTCTACACAATAGAAATAACAACAAAATTATTTTAAAGGAAATTATTTGAGGTACCCATCTACAGTAAGATGTCCAGTATGCTAAAACAAGGAGCTTACTCAGTCAAACAAAAGAAAGAAAAACATCAACCCCACTCAATTAAGTTTATGCTGTCAAAAAAGTGGTAAATAGTCACTAACATGCTGTAGCTATGTGAATATATAGCTCCCTTTAAAAAAAAAAAAAGCCTCCCAAATATTCACAATTTTGAAAGAATTTTAAAGAGAATCCAATGGTCACACCAGTTCAGTTTAACTACTGCTTGCACCCTAAAATAATTCAATAGCGTTTATCACTTTATAAACAACATAACATAAGCAAATGCTAAATGAAGAAATCTACTCTAACATCAGTGGAACAGACATGCATGAACTATTTGAAGAATTTCCCCATCATGCAAACAGCAAGTCAACACCTCTCCTCTTCCTATCCCAGCCTTCTGCTGCCCACTCTGCAGTCTTGTTCACGCTAATACTAAGACAAACAACAGAGACCCAGATCTCTGTGACCAGAAAAAGCTTTCATAGAAGTTTTGACTTTTTCTTGCAATAGCCTTCTACACCTCCCAAATAACTTATCAGAATACAGAAATTACAAAACTGTTTTTTCTTTTACATGGAAAAAAAGTGGTCATATCACTAGAACAAAACAGAAATACTCAAAGCAAATAATTCTAGTAAGTACTAAGTAAATCTGAAGCTTTAACTTTTTTCCCAAAGCCATACTAGCCATTCATGATTAAATACACATTTTTTAAAAAATAATCTGCCAGATACTCTGCAGAACTATTTATCATTTCTATTTAGAAGCAATTTTCTCTATTCTTCTGCATTTTTCTGTATTTTCAATTAGTGACATAGGACACTATTTTTATGTCTCACAACACAGGGAACTAGTTATTTGCAGTTTAAATTGATAAAATACTGCAATACATTCAACAGTGCTGTACTACTTCTATTTACACTTAAAACAAGAACAAAAATGCCTGACTCATGTCAGTAACTTCTTTTGAGCTGCACCATTTTGTTGCTCCCCTCAAGCAAGAACAGGCTGCTAGCAGAATGCAAGCTTGCATTTCATATTTGGGAAATGCCTTCTTAGAAAAATCAGAATTTCAGCATCAAGATTAAAGAAAACTTTAATTTCCTGTAAATTGGAAACTTCTTGCTTTAGATTGACCAATGCAGTATCTTAAGAATCCTTGTTTCTGGGTCCCGAGACAGATTATCTGGAGATTAATAAGAACAGATAAGCACTTAAAACAAGCAAAGCACAACAGCAAAAACCTCTCAAACTCCAAATCTTTAAATCATCATCCAGCATAGCACTAGTGTTGTTTTGCCTGTCTTTAAATCATCATCCAGCATAGCACTAGTGTTGTTTTGCCTGTCTTTAAATCATCATCCAGCATAGCACTAGTGTTGTTTTGCCTGTCTTTAAATCATCATCCAGCATAGCACTAGTGTTGTTTTGCCTGTCTCACTTGCAATGGAGCTTTCTACATGGTCACCTCCAATTCTTCTCTTCAGTACCTCATGAACCAGTCCCTCTTCCACCCCCTCTAATAAAGTATCTTCTCAAACATGACACGACTAACTTTTAAATATGAATACTTTACAGACATGAAACTGCAAGATTATAATGACCCCTCAAAGCTGACAACATGGCCTTCAGTAACACATTTCAGCTCCCTCCAAAACCACAAAAGAAAAGGTTAAACACATGTTGAGTACTGTTAATCATATTAAGCCAGCGACTTTAATGGGGAAGATGAGGCCTTAAGCCCCATACTCTTCCCTTCATAAAATAAACACCTACCTGAGAACTAAAGGATTATCACTTGCAATTCTCAGGGTGAAAGGCTGCAATTCTGAAATGGGTTTGTTGGGGTTTTTTTTAAATGCAGATCAAAGAGGTAATAAATGTGGAAACACAGTAGCTCACATATATGTCAAAGTGAATGGAAAAGGCATTCAACTCATCCTCTGCCAGAGGAAATTTCACTACCACACCTCCTGCTTGAAGAAACAGCATGCTCACTGCTGGCTGAAACATGGAACTGTGATGGAAAAACACCTCAAACCACATAATTAGAGCAGCCCCATTTTCAGATGCAAGCATGTGGCATCAGAAAAAATTATTCTAGAACCTGAAGTTTAGAGTGAGATGGGAGACAGTTGGCAGATCAAAATCCAAAAGGTATGTATTCAAAACTAAGAATTCCAGAGCTACTAAAATGGTTTTTTACCTCCATTTCTCCAGGCAAGACTTCTTTTGCAATGCTTAGTCCAAATTAGCTATGCCCAGCACATTACCAAACACCAAACATAAGATAGTGCAGCAATGTCCTGTAGGAACACAGGCAGTCTCTGAGCTATACTGTTACAGCTACCAGACAGGTATTATTTCAGTTCACTAAACCTCTCTCCCATTCTTCTATAGGAAATAAAAAACCAGACAACCACATGTGGTTAGAACTGTAGGCAAATGCTAGATGACAGGTACTACAGGAAATGAGAAACAGCAGTTTTAAATTACTGTTTATGGGTGTAATCAATGCAGCAGTTAATGCACTGAAGGTAGGATCTGCCAGACTGAGACACACAGGCTGATTTTACAAAAACCTTGTGTTCTTTTACATAAGTACTTCATTTAGGGACACTATAACTGCAGTACTGTATCTGTGAAAACTGGTCAAGTCAGGGAGCAAAAGTGTTGATGAATGTGAATATTAGTAAAGACTCACAAACTAATTGAACACCCTTTTGAACTTATTTAGCTTATTCAAGTACTTACTTTGGAAAGTATATCAACTTTAATTACCACTAAACCTATTTGAATCTGCCTGTATTTGAAATCTGAATGTACTTAGGCAAGTCATTTACACAAATTAATCTGGAAAAATCACAAACAACACTGCCTCAAGACCTAACTTCTCATTTGCCTGTTCTAACCACCTCACTTTCTGAAGACATACTCCTAATAAATTGTAAATTTAATTAGGACACTTAGAGTTACCATCAGTTTACCAACTAATTTACAGATGCACATAGGAGAATGACGTTCAAGTCACACAGAAAACTTGAAATACTATGTACAGCAGTGACAGCAACTGATTTCTATTTTACACCCTTAACTTCAAGAACACTGCAAGGCCCGTACAGAGCCTCTGTGTTCCAGTGTATTCCCACCACCTTAAAATAGCACTGTAATAGAAGTTATTTCCAGGACCTATCATATTGAGGGAACAGAGAAATCTTATCAACAAGCTTTTAACACTGATCTGGTTTAAAAGGCAAAAAAAAGGGAGGGGGAGGGGAGCTCCTAAAAGCAAAAAGATTTACACATATTTGAAAAAAGCAGTAGCACTCATCATCAAAAATATATCAAGCCAAAAATAAACTTTTTGATTTTAGTATACATAGGACCCATCCTATTAAACACCTTTCTCCTCTCCCATGTTATTACTTTAATTTGAAAGGTCCTGGGAAATAAAAATACTGTGTTTAGTTATTAGTTTAACTGCAAGTGCAGCAGATCTAAATTAAATTTGAATTACTGAGATAATTTTCATTAAAGAAACTCCCCATTCTTTAACCCAGCACAAATTTGGGTATGCTGAACTAGTCATTTAATACTGAGAGGAATGTTGAGGAATCTATTTTCATCAGAAGAAAGATGTTTCAGGAAACTGAAATTTAACACTATACTACTGTTTAAAGCCTACAGTGCAACATGAAAACCTCTTGTTCATTAAGGTTCTTTCCTTGCAAGAGCTCAATTTAGCAGAATCATTCATAGGATGAGTCAGAAAAGTAGTGTTTAAACACAAACGCGTCACTGGAGGAGATTCTAGTGAGGAGGATGAAGCAGCAATCAGCTAGAGTCATATTTTTGTTTTTCACAGCAGATAGGCTCTTTCAGCAGAGAATTACTCACAGCAATAACTACATCCACAAACTCTCAAAACTGTTTAACAGATGTCAATGTGCCAGCGACACAGCCCAGGTTGTTGGCTGCTTTCCTTCTTTCTCCAAAAAACAGAAACCCTTTTTGAGACAGAGCAACTATTTTACTTTCCTCTGTCAAAAAAATCAACAGTGACAGTAATTCTTCTATTGAACTAGGTGAAAAATAATTTACTATATAAATGCCCCCTTTTTCTGATGTTTTCTAAAGCCTAGTTGTAGGCCCACTGCTGCAGTTCTTACACAGTTCTCTGGAACAAATTTTTAAATACACCGTTTTGCATGACTGCCATTCTACACATATACCGTATTACCAATTATTGCCTATGCTTTTTTCATAGCCTCTTTTCAATTGCCAAATTTAGAACTTAGAGGAACTCAGAAATAAACAATAGTTCCCTCAGGAACAAAAAAAGCTACAGGTATTAAGTTTCAAAATACAGGCACAGCTGTCATACAAGTTTGTATAACACCTGACAGCAGAATTTTCAGCACAATCTCAAGAAAAATGGCTTTCCAAAGAGGAAATAATTTTGGAGGTTGTTCAACTACATGTTTCAAATAATATTATGCATAAACATCTACCTGCTCCACACCTCAGTGAATTCCCTAGATCGTGTTAACCCTAAGTATATCGCTTATACATTAGAACAGACAGAACTCTTATCCAGAGCTGTTAGATTTACAAAAATTAGTCTCAAAATCAGTTAACTGAGATACCTAAATCTCAGTTCCCCAAAAAAGCTAAGTGAAGCATTAGTAAGCATCTTTAGCTATATCGCCTTTCAGGATGCTACGCTGCGATCCTCTCACACGATGTATGCAGCTTCATATTTGCTACATTGCCAACTTCCCTGAAAGCAGAGGGACGGGCATCACCTTCATGCAGATCACTCTTCGGCAGCAGGGCTCTTGTTTATTTTCAGGGTTTACAGGACGTCTTGACCGCCTGTCCCCAAGTCGCCGCAGTGCCAGCCTTAGCGACAAGGCGAGGCGAAAGGGCTGGCCAACAACTCACCGGCTTACTGGGATACACCTTGGAGAGGTGGGACTTCAGCTTGCCCACAGTCCACTCCAGAAAGCAGCTGATGGTCTGGTCGGTGTATTTCTGGTTGGGGGCCTTGATGATGAGGGTCACCGGGTGCTCCACCACGCTCTGGTCCATGCTGCCCGCGGGGCCGGTCGGCCCTGCCCCGCACTCCTCCTCCCCGGGCACACGACACCGGTCGAACCTTTGCGGGGGCTCCGGGCAGGTTCAGCGGCCGGGGGCGAACTTCCCGGGGAAGCTGGGGGAGCCCATCTCCGTGCTGGCGCTCCAGGAACCACAGCCACGGGAGATCGTACCCTCGTTCCCCACGCCCGCGATGGGAGAAGGAACAACGCGGCACCCAAAACGCACCCACCCAACCAAGCACCTCCACCCACGACACCGCCTCGGCCTCCGGCCGCTGCCGCCGCGTAAAATGGAGGCCGGAAGCGGCGGCGCCGCTGCTCCCGCCCCCCGCCGCTCCCGCCGAGCGGCACCGGGGGGCGCCCGCGGGCCGGGCGGGCCTCGCGTGACGCAATGGTGGTTGGTGGGAGGCTGTGTGGTGCCGCCGGGATTGTGGCCGTGGGCGGTGGCCGCGGTACGAGGTGTGGGTGTTCACCGGCTGCTCGGGTGGGTGGGTTCATTCACAAGAAGGTCTCAACGACTGAAAAGCTTAAATGCTTCTTAGCATGGGAATTAAAGCTTTGCTGCTTGTGTGTCTTGCCTCCGTCACCGTTGCGTGGGAATGCTGCAGTGTAGTTATTCCGAATATCCTTGTGAGGTCAGGAAATGCCATTTTGTAGCCAGAATGGAGGCCACTGAATCACAAAGAATCATAAAATCACAGAATGGTTTGGGTTGGAAGGGACCTTAAAGATATCTGGTTCCAACCCCCTCACATGGGCAGGGACATCTTGCAGTAGGACCAGGTTGCTCAGAGCCCAATCCAGCCTGGCCTTGAACACTGTCATGGATGCGGCATCCACAGCTTTCCTGGGCAACCTGTGCCAGTGCCTCACCACCTTCACAGTAAAGATTTTCTTCCTAATACTTAATATAAACCTATTCTCTTTCAGTTAGAATCCATTCCGCCTTGTAAAAGTGCCTCTCCATCTTTCTTGTAGGTCCCTTCAGGTACTGGAAGGCTGCAATTAGGTCACCCTGAAGCCTTCTCTTTTCCAGGCTGAACAAACCCCAGTCTCAGCCTTTCTTTCTAGGAGAGGTGCTTCATCCCTCTGATGGTCTTGGTGGCCTCCTCTGGACTCGCTCCAACAGGCCCATGTCCTTCCTGTGCTGGGATCCCGGAGCGGGCTGAAGCTCTCCAGGTGAGGTCTCACCAGAGTGGAGCAGAGGGGCAGAATGCCCTCCCTTGCCCTGCTGGACACACTGCTTTGGATGCAGCCCAGGACATGTTTGGCTTTCTGGCCTGTGAGTGCACATGGCTGGGTCATGTCCAGCCTCTCATACAAAGCATCCCCAAGTCCTCCCCAGGGCTGTTCTTTACCTGTTCATCCCCCAGCCTGTGCTGATACTGAGGGTTGTCTCTACCTAGGTGTAGCACCTTGCACTTGGTCTTACTAAATCTCATTAGATTCCCATGGGCCCACTTCTTGAGCTTGTCCAGGTCCCTCTGGATGGCATCCCAGCATCACTCAGCTTGGTGTCAACTGCACATTTGCTGAGAGTGCACTCAATCCCTTTGTTTATATCATTAATGGAGATATTAAATAAGACTTGTCTCAATATGGACCCCTTATGTTACTCAATAATTCTGTCTAAAGCCATAAAATAAGTTTCTGAATATCCAGGTTAGCACTGCAAACTTTTAATCATCAGTGTGATTTTTCCCTTGCTGGGGAAGAAAATAATTTAAAGGATAACCATCAAGGTGGATGGATAAAATGATAGTGAATAAGGGAGAAGTTCAGTTCATAATACTTCTGCTAAATCTCTATAATAAAAGTTGGCCTCATTAACTTCATAAAAAAATGCTTACAAACACCCAAATTGTCTCTTGAACAAACAGACAATGTTTCCTTCTATTCCCTTCTGTCATCAAACACTGTATGTAATTACAGAAGGCACAAGTTTCAGACAGGTTTGATTTTTCCAGTAGCTAGTGTCCCTTTAATGCCAAAGAATCAGACCTTTAATTAAGCTGGAGTGAGGCATGGAGAAGTTTGCTAATAAAGAGAGGACCATAAGGAACTCCAGCTTCTGAAGGGAAAGATAAAAAGAAAAGCCTGAAGGAATATCATTAGCCCCCAGGACCTAATTCTTCCTTTTATATAAAACCCGGATGCAGACAACAGCTCATGTTAGAATTTGCAAAAGCAGAGGAAACAGTCTTAATTTTTATGTTTATTGACTTTTAATTACCTTCCTCTACAACCATGCCTTTGCAAACCTCATGTTTGAGATGGAGCATGAGACCTCAGGTGTGTTCCTATAGCACCTGTTGTCTTTGAGATGGCTTATCAAATTGTAAATGTGGACAATTGGTACTTGACAGCACCTTCAGCTACAACATTTGACATGCTCATACGTTTCCCATTTCCCTCCCTTGTTATATAAGAACAATTGTTTGCTCTTGAAATTCTGAACATGCTGTCACTACCAGAGCATGTTACTTGGAATTCCTGGGAATTTCCAACAATAAACTAGAATTTCCAAATACTAGGCAAATATTTGTACATAAGGCAATGCTCCAAAATGGATCAGCTAGTTGATCATGAGCACTTGGAAGGATTGATATGCAAAAACCAAGGCAAATAGTCCATAGAACTTTTTGTCCAGGGTGGTTGCAATTTTATTGCTTGACAATTTGGTGGTCTATAAATACACACAGTATTTCTATAGTGCACATTTTAGCTACTATACAAAATTTCAGACTTAGGATGATCAAGAAATCTCCTGAGTTAGAACCTGAGAACAGTAAGATCTCTTCTGTAATGGCATTTTAGAAGCTGCATGTTGTGCCAGCTCTGTCAACAGATCCCTGCACTGTGCACAGCCCCTCAGGGGGCAGCATGACACTTGCAACAATCTCATTTTAGGACTAAAACTTAAAATCTCGTAAAAATGGTTCAGCATTAATTTATGTTCCAGAAAATCAGACTCATAGAATTATAGAATGATTTGGGTTGGAAGGGACCTTAAAGATCATTCCAAACCCCTGCCATGGGGGCATAAATAACTTATGAATATACATTGTGAGCTGTCATATCACACCAAGAGTCCATTTGATATTTTAACATGCAAGAAATTATGTCGTTATGCTTAATACTTGTCTGGCTTGACATACCTCAAAACATGCACAGCAATCTTTTTGCATATTTGTATCATCTGTGACGTCTCTGTAGTTCAGAGGAAAAATTGTGGCAAATCCTTAAGAATGCCAAAACTTTTCTTTTTTGTAAAGGAATTCATGCATTAAAATGTTATAAAAGACTGAGGGATCATCTTCTGACTCTTGAAATGTCTGAAACAGGTACCTGATTTCAGAGTTGAGCCTTCTTATACAGCCACTAGTCTATCCATGGGGAAATTCATAGCCTATGAGATCCTGCATCTCTTAAGTTCTTAACTAAGGCACAGAAGATACATGTATGATTGAGTTATTAGAAAGTATCCAAGGGGGGCCATGAAGATGGTGACCAGTCTAGAGGGGAATTCATACAGGGAGTGGCTGAGGTCACTTGGGTTGTTCAGCCTGGAGGAGACTGAGTGGAGCCCTCATTGCAGTCAGCAGCTTCCTCACAAGGGGAAGCAGAGGGGCAGGCACTGGTCTCTTCCCTGTGGTGACCAGTGACAGGACCTGAAGGAACATCATGAAGCTGTGCCAGGGGAGGTTTAGGTTGGGCAAACACCAGAGGGTGGTTGGGCACTGGAACAGGCTCCCCAGGGGTGTGGTCACAGCACCAAGACTGACAGAGTTCAAGAACAGAGTTCAAGAAGTTTGGATAATGCTCTCAAGCACATGGTGTGATTCTTGGGGTGTCCTGTGCAGGGCCAGGAGTTGGACTTGATGATCTTTGTGGGTCCCTTCCAGTTCAGGATATTCTGTGATTCTGTGATTCTAGTCCATGCTGATATCCATTTATCAAGCTGGAATAGATGAATATCTCAAGTTATTGGCTGTAAAATATAATCTCTCAATTATTTTTATTAATTTATTTATCTCCTGATAAGGTAGGATACAGTCTAAAAACTTGTATCATTTCTTTCTTTCATTCCTCTGCAGAAGCCAGCAGGGCACAGCTTAGGCACTGTAACATGAAGTCAAATCACAGCAGTTGCAAGCTGAGTTACAAGCTCAGTTGCGACTAACAAATTCAGCCTCTTCTGTTATTTATACTAATAGTAGGGGTCATGTGAAATGTCTGACCTGTATGTGGGATGACAACCAGAAAGAACTTGAGAATCTCTATGCTCAGACACATCAGTTTTCTCCAAGACTTTTTTAAAACTCTGCCTTACCATGAACCAATCACAAGGATTCCCACATTCCTTCCCCAGGACAAATGACTTTGAGAAAATCAGTATTTCAGTCCTTTCCAAGATTTTTCCTTAAAAATCACAGAATTTACATTTCAATTAATGATTTAGAAAACTTGATTGATGAGGAAGAAAGAGTGGGTTTGTTCTGTTTGTGCTCCCTTCAGTTGTATATATGCAGCCAGAGTGGTTTATTCCTTACGAAAACTAAGGGAAAGGTCATATTCACATGGGTTTTGTCACTCTGGAAGTGTGTATCATCTCCTCAGTACTAGAAATATTGCAATTCCCAACAGTACTATAGGAATTTCCATAATGGATTTCCATCAGGAAAAATGTCTCTGTAAGCCTTTTTGTTGCCATATTAACAACACTGACAAACAGGTTTGACTACATATTTTTTGACAAGAAGTATACGATTTGTCAGTGATATTTCTGATATTTCTGTAAGCAAACAAGCTGAAATGCATATGTTTTTAAATATAATAATGGGCTTCTCAGTTTTTTGTCTGGACTTACATGCTTATGTTTTCTATATATACCAGTTGATCCTCCCCCTAACCTTTGAGCTCAGTGGCCCATTTCCATCAAACGTCACAAGGAGTAGAACTACGGGGCTATTAAAAGACACAGAGAGACCTTACAAACGTATTCACTGATAAGAAAGCTAATAATCTTTCTCCTTTCTAGCCACCAGACGATTCAAATGGAGCAGACTGAAAGGGAAATACAGAATTACTTGTTTTCACTTGCAAATCATGTAAAGAATGAGACAGTTTAAGGCCCCACGAGTCTGCAAGGGGTGGCTGGCAAACATACGTCAGCATGGAAATGGGCTTCTAATGCAGTGACTTCTGGAAAAAAGTCCTACAAGACCAAGATCCGGTTTGTAACAGGGGTGTGAAAATGGCTTTGTTGGCCGTTCTTGAACACACTTTTTACTGTGTGCAATGCTACTAGCAGTGTTGATCCAGCTGGAGACACATATCTAAGGCATAACTTCTTGAACTGGTTAAATGAAAATGTGATTCATTTGTACACATTTTTGTCCTAGTGGCATCTCCATGACTGAAGAGGAGTAGCAGTTACCTATGCATTTTCCTTCTTACATGTCGGGTGCTCCAAAAGAGACAGACAGGTAAGAGAATGTCCTGGTATTTTATTGTTTTCAAGGAAAATCTAACAGTAAATATGCCCGTTAAACAGCTGCAGGGATAGAACAGTTTTAGGTGAGCAGTAGCTTTCTGGAACAGGACCTGAATGGATCCTTCCTTTTTCTGTAAAACTGCAGTATAAAAGAGCTAGACCTCTGTGTTATATGGTGTCAGATCAGATCTCTGATTTGATCTCATACATGGACTGAGGTTATATAGAATGGCTTTTTACTTGCAGATCTAGCATCTCGTTTTATTTTTATGTTTTATTTGAAATTCGTGTGCTAGTAATTAATTATTCTGAGCAAGGGTTCAAATTAGATCTATATTTTCAGTAATTTGTCATCCATTTTAGATATTATGAAAAAGTTGCCAAAATGTCAACAAATTGTTTTGTTGCAGAATGCTAAAGAAAAATTATTTCAATTACTTAATTTAAAACATTGCTAAAATGGCCATGGGAAATCTATCAAAACTGGCTACCATCATGACTTTTTTCAGAAGAGCATTTGTTTTTGTAAAAAATACTATTTCCATTCAACAAATTCCTTGTCTTTTTAAATTTCAAATAATTCTAAGACACTATGAAGAAAAATTGGAGACAAGCCAGTATTGCTAAGAAGGATCTCTTGCAAAGCAGTGAATAGAGGAAAGTCTACTGATGTAATTGATTTGTAACTTTCAAAAAGCCTTTGATCTTACTGCCCACAATAGACTACTGATGAGATCAGTGCTGTGATCCAACTTCTGCTTCCACCAGTAGCATTCTTGCCTCATGTGACGCCCCATTAACATTAAGAGACCTATCAGTCTGCCCACATGAAAGAAATTGCAGTCAGCTCCCACAAAGACACTGGTAGGGTAGTGTGTGATAAAATGGTGCTGCGACCTGAAATAGGGTTTCTCACTCTAGATGTTTCCTTGTTTTCTGCTACTTGCTCGATTTTCTTTTGAGGTTTATAAGTCCTTTGGAGCAGAGACTATTTTCCACAGTGCCTGGTTGTAGACCAAGCAATGAGCCAGTTGTGCTTTACAGACATGTATGAAATGTGGGAGGTGCATAACTGTCTGCAGGAATTGGGGCTTCTTTGTGCATCACATCATGCTGACCCACAGTTCTGGGTCCATAACTATAGAAGCAATAAACCCTAAAGGACCTTTCATAATTTGAGAACAAAGTGATACTTAATTAAACGAAGAAGAAACAAAGTGTGACCCTTTTTTCCATAGTTCTTTTTACAACAGCGTATAATTAGTCTGTGGAACTTGCTATCTAAAGATACTCCCAAGCCCCAGTTTTGAGGGCAGTGTCAGGAAGCGCTTGATTAGGGAAGGGCATAGTTCATGGTAGGAATGGAGTAACTTGTCCCGCTGCTAAGAACAGACCAAGTGCAGACTGAAAAGGCGCCTGTTTCATTCTCTATAGCATACAAACTATGTTGAAGCATTGCCAATAAGAGTATCATCCCTTTAACCTCCAGGAAGCAGTAATGGACTCATCTGGATCAATGGCAATGTAAAATTTACTGTCACTGGAAAGATCACTCCTTCCTATAGTCTTATTTTTTTCTTTGAGTGTGTTCAGGGCTAAAAACCTAAGGAGAAAAACCAAGAGACTTGATGGTAGCCAGAACTTTTCATGCTCACAGGAGAAGTTCCTCTGAAACCTGATAGGTTCCTGATTTACATTACAGGGGCTCTGTCAGATATTTTTAAACTGTTTTATCTTTTCTTGTGTAAAGTTTTTGTCAGCATCTCTAATTTCAGCTCAGGACAACACAGGCAGAAAAAGATATGCAGGCATCTCCTGGCATGTGCTCAGATAACTGGCACCTGCACAATAAGTGTGACATGCTCCAGATACCTCAGATTTTTATTCACATCAAGTACAGTTGATCTGTATATGTGTGGTGGCCAGTTATCAGGACAGACATCACTTGATCTGCACTACTGCACATCCACTCAGGTTGCTAGCTATCCAGAAATCCCAGACAAGAGACCAAATTCCTCGTTTTCTGTGTCAACAAAATTTAGGGGGTGAAGGCAAGTAGGGACATGCATGGAGAGAATTAAGATATGTGAGTGAACACCCAACTTTTTATGAAAGAAGGGATTGCTCTAACCACTACAGTGCTGTTTGTCGCTGAGTGCCTCCCCAGCTCCCGGGACATGGCGCAAGGGAATTACAAGGGCAGAGCAGTGCAGCACTGCCAGTTCCAAGCCTTCTTCACCATGCTCCGTGCATGGCATAGCCCAGCACCTTCTCCCAGTGGCATCTGTGGGTCAAGGAATAGAGTTATAAGTGTGGCTATGGCAGAATTGTCTGGATGAGAGCAAGGCACCAGGGGCTCAGGGACGAAAATGCTTGGAATTAGCAAGGCAGCTCCTCTCTGCTTGCAACTCTGGTGTAGCCATTACCTCCTGGCAGTATCCCTCACAGCAGTGCCCTCGGGATTTCTCTCTCCCCCTGTGCCATACACCCTGTGTGTCAGCGCTACACAGGTGAAAATAGCCATACAAATAATTCATTAATTGGCAGTAGAGCATGAAATGCTGAGAATGTGCCTTTGTGAAGGGGCAGAGGAAAACCTTTAAAAACTGCCAGTCTAATGATTCTAAAATACCTATCTTTCCTCATTCTTGTCTTTATAGGCCTTATTATTATTTGTAACAAAAATGACCAAATGCTTGCTAAGTTTTATCCAGTCCATAGAAAAGAAACCATTGCTCTTCAGAACAATTTATCATTTTTGAAGTTCTAGTTTTACATGTTTGCAAATGTCACTGCACATGACTGGAGACTTACAGACTCTAACTAATAACTTTACTCATGAGCAGTCCCAGGAAACGTCATGCATCCATTTCAGTGCATAGGTATTTACAGAAACTAGGTCCAATTGTCCTGGAAATCCATATATTTTGTGTATTTATAATTTGTTATGTCTGAGCCATTGTCTCATGTCTGTTGTGATGACACTCTCATTTATTTTTTAGTGGAAACAAGCTGGTTTAGATTTTGCTTCCAAATACTTTGTTTCCAAATGCTTCTCTGTTCTTGTTTGTCTTTTTACGTGTCATCCTGACATCTGTACTCTGAAAAATATAACCTTCTCAGTCTGAAATGCTGTTCTTGCAGCTAAAAGATTTTATAATAACATTTATCTCTGTCCACTAAACATCCCACTCATTTAAAGAAAGATTTTACAAGTTCTTAAGTATCGTAAGAAGAGTCTTGAGTCTCAGTTTAAAGTCTGAAAAACTCGTTGCTCATATATGTGGAGCTTTACTCTGTGTTCTGAGAATCTATAGTCACGTCTCATTTACAATAGCAAGATAAATGAAATAACCTAGGAGGGGTATTTTGCCTGCACTTCTTGATGCCTTGGATTTTGTTTTTTCTAAAAATTGCAAAGGGTGAATCAGCCTATAGGTTTTGTAAGCAACAGGGATTAAACCTAGTTATAATTTAATTCAAGCCATGCTGAAGGGGTTGCAAGAGGAAGAAAGACACAATTTCCTCATAGTGACACTTCAAAGAGAAGTCTTAGTCGTGTAAATCTGGATGCTCCAGTTCTAGCAAGGGTAGGAATCCTGTGTGTGTATGTAATCAGCCTTCTGCCTAACAGAGCACTTAGAGCTTCCACAGCAGCACTACAGGTTACACGGCTCCTCCGAAACCCAAGGGGGATCACAGGACTTCATTCACCCTTTGTGAAGACCAGGTTCTACAAGCTGTCAGGAGGGTTATTGGGCAGAGTCAGTTGCTCTGGCCAGTCTTGATCCCTACAGTCATTTCATAAACATGCAATACTTTATATATTGACAGTCTGCTGTTTGACTAAGTTTTCCTGAGTGCCTTTTGGACTGTTCAGCCAGCTACTTGTGCAGCAAGTATGCCAGGTATTTTCTGTTTGCTGGCACAGACATTGTTCCTGCTGAACCTTACATGATTATTAATCAATAGAAGGTTAGTAAGAGGCAGCTTCTTGACATCTATCCAGGATCTAAGTGTTACCATAACACAAATGGTCTTTAAAATCAGTATTTCATGCACTTTCACTCCATTTTCACATCTGTCATTATAAGGTGCATGAACTTGAAAGGTTCTTTGTTTGCTTGCTTTACTGAGAGTCTTTGGTAAGACATGGACTTCCTGCAAGACTCCATGGTCCCAGGACATGAGTCCTCAGCTCACATAGCACAGAGAGTGTTGCATGTCAGGCTCCATTTTCAAACACTTGCATCAGGACACAACAGCTAAACACAATTAAATCCTAAACATAATCCTCAATAATTCCCAGATCAAAGATTCCCATCCCCTTATTTCGCCAGTTGCTCCAATAACACTGTGTTGATGTCCAGAGTGCTTCTCTGCCTTCTACAAAGTAATCAGTGTTCAGCAAACACCAACCTTGCTTCTCAACCATGAGATGTGATGCTACCTCATGCTTGGGAAAATACATGGCACATGCTTAGGAGTGCTTATTCACACAGGTACCTAACCAGATGTCAAAGCGATGAGTAATAGGGAGACTCAGCAAGTTGCTAATCAGCTATTAATTGTGTGCTTCAGTAATTAGCTTCTGCTGAAAACCAGTTCTCCACAGGCCACAAGTTTAGGATGGAAATAGCAAGTTAAATGAGAAGCACATAAAGATGCTGTGGTTTACCTTGTCAGTCAGTAGATGGCTCTGTTGCTTCTAGCCATCTTCAGGGAGCAACTCTGCATTGCCATGGCCAAGAAGGAGAGCGCCCTTCTCCAGGGATACAAGGAGCACACAGACCGTGCACACAGACCTTTTCACTTTGTTGTTTCCAAATGGTTCAATTTGCACACAATATTAGTCATCTGTTTCTTTTTATGAAGATATTTGTTAGTTGTACAAAATCTTTGTAACTCTCTGGTTGAGCAGTCTATCCATTGCTGTTTCGTACAGCTTAGCTTAAGTAATTATCATCTGCTCTTGACATCACCATAATTTCACAGCAACAGGCTACAAATGCCCTACTGTGAAGGACCTGGTTGTTTCAACTGTTTAGAAGTGGGCTGTGAGTTTCTTCAGTTGTGTATTCATAGTCCCTGTCCTGGTTCCTTCTCATTTTCACCTTGTGGCCTAGCAATTGTGCGAGTGATGGGTTTCGTCAGCTTAAAACATGGCAACACTCACATCACCAAAAAATTACAATTGCTTCATTGATTAGCCCCAGCAGTGAGAATGAATAAGCACAGAGTTCAAGCTACTATTCCCTTCCAAAGAAACAGTCACACCAAATTGGAATTGCAGGAGACTGCCAGGGCATCAGGAGGAAGCTTGCAGTGTTAGACTCTCTCTATTCTGCAGATAAAAACAACATTTTAGTTACCCAGAAAATCTATTAATGAGTTTTTTCATGCATTAAATGACCACACAAAACCCTCTTCCCCTCTGTCCTAAAAACACAAGCCAGCATGATGCCAGAAGAGCTCAGTGCTGGCAGAATTTGCAATGGGCAAAAGGAGATTGTATTGGCTGCAAGGGAAAGAAATGAAAAAAGAGACGTTTATTCTTTGGCAGGTGTGGGAAAACACATCAAAACTAGCAGCAGATGTAAAAAGTTCAGGAAAAAATAGTAAACACTTTCAGATGCAGGTAGAATAATGTTCAGAAGGTGGTAATATCTGACTTCCTGGAGCAAGGAAAGCAGATCCTGTAGGCAGGATCTGCTGTCCTCTGAAAGCACAGAGAATGTTTTTTGGGTTTCAATAGCCCATAGAGCTGCCAAATGTCATGCATTTCACTCAGGCTAGTGAGGACCTTCTCACGCTGGCCTGGCTTTCAGCTGGTTTCTCAGGCATTCAGGCTGGCAGTGGGAAAATGTGTCAGGATTTTGGCTTGCAGTTCTGTCTTTGGACTGTTAGAGCCCCCATGGCTCTATTCCTGTGTAATCATGACCTGTCTGTAACTGGTGTAGGGCCCTAAGCAGTAGACCTGATCCAGGGCAAGGGTACCAGGATAAAGGTTCCCAAGCTGACACATCTGTCATCAGTGATGGCAGGATCCCCAACATTTTGCTCAACAGGTAAAGCAGCTTCTACCTTTAGAAAGTCCTAGTCAGAGCATCGACTGCTTTTCTCAGCCAGCAATGTCTTACTCATTCATCATCCTTCTGCACTGAAACCATGTGGGTCTGATGTCCTCTGTGCTTCCCTCCTGATGGTACTGTCAGCCTTGGTGACCATCTCTTCCCATCAATCCCCTTGCTACTTCCCAGCAGCATCCATCTAGTAGCCCCCTCCAACACTGCACTACCCCACACCTCTGCTCTGCATGGCTGAGAGTAATATGTGTTGCCTGCAAGTCTGAAAATTGTTTGCAAGCATGTGTAAAATTGCACACAGGGAGTGTGGCACCTTTTGGAATCTCTGTTTCAGTCACAGTCTGGGGCAATATAATGAGGACAATAATAATCACAAAATCAAAGAAACAGTAGTAGCTGAGGCCCATCAAATTTTCAACTTGTGGAAAATGCCTGCAGTTAAGGAATGGCTACCCAGCATGTGGAAGTGAATGACCAAGGTCTGGAACAAGATAGGATTTATATCATCATAGATTTCACACTGGATGGCAAAAAACATCAAACAGATTGAAATAGCAGAAAAATTTATGTAGAAAATGCTGCCTTACAGAGCTATGAGAACATGGAATGTTTAAAATCCGTATTCAGTGAGGGGTCAAAGGAGATATTTAACCTTTCTTGGACTGTACACATACAAAAACTTGTGTTAGATGGTTACAAGCTTTAAAGCAGGCTGACCCATTTTGCTGTTTAAAATATTCTGAGACTTCCATGGAGACAAATCTGATGCCACCTATATATAATGACCTAGATTTTAAAAACAGTTGGGAAGCAGACGTCTGGAAATCTGCTGTGAATTTTAACGTTTTCCATGCAAAGATTGAGTGTAAACTGGCAGTTTAATTTCACTTATGAAGGACAAAAATGCTTTTAGGACTTCCCAAGTTATATAATTTGGATTGCCTTGTTTGGAAGATGACCATGAAGTGACAATAGAACCATCCTTCCCCCGCCAGGGAATTCCTGTCCTACAGGACGCTCAGGTAAGCACAGGTCTAAAGTCATTGCTATCTAATAACTGTATGTGTGCCATATCTTAATGTGCTTATCAATAAATGGGTGTCAGTGTCACAAAATTCACAGGCACCACTGGTGCCTGCTGGCTGAGTTCTCACAGTGACCAACTAGTGAAGCGGTGAAGAGAATGAATTACTTTGCCAACATGAAGTGTTCAGAACAAAACAGACGTGATGATCTGGATGAAGCAATTTACAGGATAGCTTCCCCTCTCCTCAGATTAACAGGCTTCAGTCTGCAGGATTTTCTTCCCAGCTATATTCTCTGGAGCTCACTCAACCATCCAAAGCATGGACTATGTGAAGTGGCATTTCTAGAGTTCAGCAGGCAGGCTGCCAAAAGAATCTCTGCTCCTATTTTAACGTGAATTTCTATGAGTTGGGGAAACTAAATCAAGCAGTCATATGAAAGGGAATTGCTGGCAGAAAATATTTGGGGAAAAAAAAAAAGAAAAGGAAACTAAAATGTCCCTTTTTGTATTTTAAATAGGAAAAAATATCCCAGAGTCTTATAGGCTCAGGGATCCAAAGGTCAGCAGAAACAATCAGTAGTAAGCCTTAAAAAAATAAATAATCCAGTAGAGGGAAAAAAAGAAAATTTGTAAAAATAAGCCAAAGCAAGTTAAAGGGTAATTAGTGAGATAAATAATACTGATTTCCAAAAAAATATTTCAGCTGACAGTAAGGGGACACAAATATGTTTTTAGTGGAAGCTGACCAAAGATAACTAAAAATGGGTCCATGGGAGCATAATTGGCTTGATTGTCACAGCTCTTTGAATAAGAGTTTTGAGACTATGAAAAAAGTTGTGTGATACTACTGAAAGTGCTCATTAAAATAAAGCGGGCATTATGCAGGCTGCTAGCAAAAATTTCCTATGAAAAGGTTTGATTGGAGTTTGTTCTTCCAAACCTCTCTACACAACTTTTGGAGGCCAGAATGCACACAGAGCCAGAGAAAAGTAGAATTAACTACGCATTTTCTCCCACAGTTTCATCAAAACCTTAGTGAATCACATTATAATCACATTATAAAATAAATGCTTATTTTAATCCCCTGCAAGTCCCACAAGTGCTATCCCTGTTATACAAACAAGGATGACTCCAGACACAACAGTTATGTCTTGAGAAATATCAAGCTAGATCATCTTTCACCAGAGCAAATAAAGGCCAGAAAGGATAAAATACTGTGAAATTGTTATCCTTTTTAGCAGATGTCAAGGAAAATTCTGTGTTATAGTAGCAATACTGAATTAAGTCAGGGCTAAATACTAAAGTGATTATTGTTGGGCAGAATGATACAATGGTAGACATATGTGCTATGAATCGGAACATACCAGATGCTTGTTCAGATGAATCTTTGCAAAAATTAAGTCTAGTGCAATAAATTTCAGAGCTTCAGCTTCTCAGAAGAACATGCTTTGAACTCCCTCTCACAAATATTTGGTGGCTACTCTTGCAACTCTTCTTATTCCTGCAGTCCTGTTAGTATGACACGATGTTCCTTGAGTCTCTTGAAGTCCAGTAGCAGAGAGCACTGCCACCTGTTTTATGCTGGCCCCATGGCAGAACAAACTGGTTTTGGATGAGGCAAGCATCAAGGGCATTTCACTGTCAATTGGAAGGACCAGGTAGAAACCCTGGGCAAAGGAAAGCTTGCAGCGGTGAAGCAGACACAAAGAGCCTGAGTAGAAGGCAAGGAAAAGAGCTCATGATGGACAGAAGACAAATGCTACCAGATGCTTTAACATCACCTGAGTAATATTGACGCTGCGTTGGGTTGCCCAAGGAGGCACAGCGTCCTTCCTGCAGGCGTCAGTAGGGCTGCTGCAGTTTCTTATGACGGGCTCCTCAGCTAGGGAGCAGTCCCAGCCTGCCAATGGTAGGCTCGCGTCTGCAAAGGTAAAGAAGGCAAGAGGGGTCTTCTGTATGGGTTCCAACCAGGTTTATTAGGTGGAGGGTCCACGGACGAAAGGCAAAATCTGAGCGGTGTTCAGGGTTCTTATACTATGGCGATTAGAGGCAGAGGAAAGGGGAACAACCAATAGGGAACAACCACAGGGGTGGAGACAACAATACAGAAACCAATGGGGAGAACTTGGAGGAGGGAACTAGGATACAAAGCCAATGGGGTGTTGAACAGGGGAGAATGTTCTGGATGTAGGCGGTGCCCTACACTTCAGTACCGCCCTTGGACCCGCCTTCTGAGCCATACTCTGAGCCCGGGAAATCCAGCCATTGGATAGCCATAGTCTGATTGGGCATTCAAGGACTACACCCCACTTGAGGGCTGAGCAACCGCAACATAATATCAAGTAATTTTCACTTAACTGCTCCTGCTTACAACTTCAACACAAAGAAGCTTTGCCAATGCCTCCCATTCTTAACTGCACTTCTGCACCAGAGAATTGAAACCTCACAGAAGCCAATATGGTACTGCTGGCAGAAGAATGGATTTTGCACATAATTTTTTTTAAATGCAAATTGAACTAAGCTTTTTTTATTGTGTACTGTGATTTCCAGAAATGACTAGATTTCCAGAAATTGCATCTCTTGTATACTAATTTTAATTAAGAATAACTCAGGTAGTAAAAACATATAAACTTAACCATCTCATAGCTTGCAAAGTTGTCTTCCCAACAATTTATAGTTCATGCCCTCCACAAACACGACAAGAGTCAATCCCCAGAAGTTAAATGAACCACATCCTCTGTGAATATACCAGCCCCCAACCATCTGCAGAAGGCCTGAGAAAATAGAGCTAGTAGTATAACCCAGAAGGTCAATAAACTGATTCTTTCAGATCTGCACTATTTTGGATTTGGAGATAAAAGCCAGGATGTGAGCTTTCTGAGGCTGTTGCTTCTATATGTAGAGCGTGTTCACAAATTTCTAAAGACAATTCAGGGCTATGTTAGTCTTCAGCTTTTCACACTTATTTGATATTTCCTAATTACAATTCCCCTCAGTGACAGGACGATTGAAATTCCTATGATCCCTGTTGTAGCTATTTTGCAGGCTTCCTTTATCTACATAAACATTTCCTGTTCTGCTTTCTCATCCTCCCCCAGCATCCTATAATGGCTTCCTATTGTCATTTTTTTACCCTTTCTTTCACTTGAGTCCAAATTGGTTTTCACTGGTGACAACTTTGTGATATTTCTTGGGTTAGAAATACATCGCAGCTTCTCCCCAAGTGAAGAGGTTTTCTGTGTGCTATTAAATTCTTAAATAAAATATGTAGTGTAATGTTTAAAATTCTTGACTGCATCTTAATTTGACCAGAGCTACAGCACAACTGGTTCAAGTTCTGCATCTTACCCTTTTGTAATTTTTACTCCTGGGTAGATTATTATTTATAGAACACCTTAAGTGTAATTTAGCTACCATATAGATGCTGTATTTCTTTGTGATTTTTACTTTAGCACTATAATGATTTACCATGGAGCCTGCAGTCTGACTGAGATAGTTACAGACCATGCAGCAATACACAAGGGAAAGACCAATGCTGAAGAGCACCAGTATGGAAGCTAGTTCATTAAAGTCAAGTTGAAGTCAAGCCAAAAAAAGAGGAGTCTTGAGGTGGAATAAGAGATGCACCTGAGGAAGGTCTGGGAAACGAGCCTGAGCGATGTTTGGCTGTCCTCACCCCCACTGCTGTTCTCTGACCAAAAAAACTTGCCTCCAGTGACTGCTTCGTCCCTTTCCTACTGGTCTTAAAGCATACTAGTCACTTTTACAGCCTTTGCTTCTCATCATCTTCCTTTCCAGATATAAAATTTATGAATATCTCCCAGCTACCCACACTGTCCCCTTACTAGCTTTAACAGTCTCTTGTTTTTTCTCTTCCTCCCATTCTGGATGTCATCATCATGTGCACGTAATCTTCAGCACATTTTGCTGCCAATCACTCAAACCTCACCTACACTACAACCTACACCAATCACCCAAACCTCACCTACACTACAGCCCAAGGGATTCTCCCAGTAACACTAAAGGGTGCTTTGGGCTCTCTTCAGTGCTTTTCATTTCAAAAATGTAGAAGCCTGGTCCTTTTCCCTTCCCTGAAGGCCCTTCATGAAATACAAGTTTCCTTCTCTGAGATGGTGAGTGACTCCATCCTGTACACCTGCAGATCCTGTTCCATTAGTGGGTCTCAGTTCTCAAGTAAGAGCTCTCCTCATTAACTCGTATGCATTCCCTCCTCATTGTCATTATTGTGGATAGCCACCACATAAAATTTTCTGCTTTACTAAAACAAGTGGGCCATTTTTTAGGGTTCTGCATGTTGCTTAAGAGGAAGATGTTGTAAACATGGCATCTCCTACATCCAAGAATTATGCTGGTTCATCCTCAGCTGGAATGTCTCTCCAATAGATTTTGTCTTTTGAGAAATTAGTAGATATAAGGTAGTTAAAATAAGAGACAAGCAAAATAATTTAGCAGGAAATATATCCCTGCTTCTGTTGAAGGAAGGCTTAGAACAGAATATAGGATATAGAATATAGGATATAGAATATAGAATATAGAATATAGAATATAGAATATAGAATATAGAATATAGAATATAGAATATAGAATAGAATAGTTCAGCTGGATGGGACCTAAAATGATCATCTAGTCCAACTGCCTGACCACTTCAGGGCTGACCAAGTTAAAGCATGGTATTAAGGGTTTTGTCCAAATAAATGCCTCTTAAACACTGACAATTGTGGTGCATCCACCATCTCTCTAGAAAGCCTATTCCAGTGTTTGACCGCCCTCTTGTAAAGAAATACTTCCCAATGTCCAGTCTAAACCTTCCCTGCCGCAACTTTGAACCATTCCCATGTGTCCTATCACTGGATCCCAAGGAGAAGAGATCAGCAACTCAAAGGGTATGCCTTCCTGCCCCTTCACCATCTTTCCTGTCCTCTGGGCACATCCAAGGATCTTCATATCCTTTTTAAGTTTTGGGGCCTAGAACTACACAATATACTCAAAATTAGGTTGCACCAGCTCTATACAGTGGGATAATTATCCCTCTTGGCTGGTCAGTTGTGTTGTGTTTGATGCATCCCAGGATGCAGTTTTCCCTCTTGGCTGCCAGGGCACACACTGCTGACTCCTTCTGAGCCTCCTGTCAGTTGGCACCCCCAGGCCCCTTTCCATGGGGCTGCTCTCCAGCCACTCCTCTCCTAGTTTATACTTGTACCCAGCAGTACTCTGTCCTAGGTGCAGAATCTGGCATTTCAGGTGGCTAAATTTCATCCCATTAATCATAACCCAATGTTCCAATCTATCCATATCTCTCTTCAAGGCCTCTTGTCCTTCGATAGAGTCAACAACACTTCCCAGTTCAGTATCATCAGCAAACTTGCTAATGGTGCATTCAACTCCTGCACCCAAATCATTTATAAATATGTTGAACAGAACTGTCTTCAGGATTAAGCCCTGAGGAACACTGCTGGTGACTGATCTCCAACCAGACATAGCCTCATTCCCTACAACACTTTCAGTTCTGCCCTCCAGTCAGTTAAAGCTTGAGTAAACAATATGCACCTTGCAATCTTTTTAAAAAAAACAAGCAATGATCTGCATTTTTTTTTCTTTGCCAGATGAATTTCTGCAGCAAATGTGTGTTCTTCACACTCTGTCTCCTCAACTGATCTGAGTTTCACTTCAGTCATGACAATTACATCATCCCCTTTGAGCCAAGTATCCTTGGAGTGGTAAGGAGGGAAATACAGTCATTAATAGGGTTAAACCCTTTCCTGCAGAAAGACAAAAAGAAAAAGATCATTGTTCTAGTTTAAAGCAGCTACTGAATGGGGAATCACTAAACTGCAGGGAGATATGTTCTGAGCTGTATGTATTTGCCTTTGCAGCTCAAGAGATGCATAGCTGTACAGTGGAGTGGTTAATGCTTCTGAACAGCTTTCTAGACAGTTTAAAAGACAGAATACTCCCATCTTCCATTTTAGAAATAGACACAGGGATGGATGCCCCAGCCCCAAGAAGCAGGTTGGATTAAGATGAAGGTGTGTAAGATGGCTTCATGGGTGTTCAAACACTTACCAGAATGAAGTATTACCTGGGTGCTGATATTCTTGATACTCTCTTATATATAATCTCTCCTTAGCAACTGATGGAAGAAGGGGAAAGTCGTGATTTCCTTGAAGTGCTGTACCATCTGTCAGCTCTACTCATCTTTTCTTCAAACTTATTTTGAGATAGCTTCTTTTCTCCTTCTGACATTCTCTATCCCCAGGCTTGGCTGTAGTTGGATGATTGTTATGTTCAGTTACAGATTAAGAGATACATAAAACTGCTCACTTTAGAAATCTGAGGTATCTCATCAAGTGACATCCCATTGACGAAAATGTTGACAACTAGTTTTTCACGAGGGGATGTGAAGCAAGGAAGATAACCAATATGATTCTCTCAGATATTTCTGCAGGGAGTGCAGATACAGCATGACCCCATTGATCCCAGATAGCTTCTGTAGAAGAGCAGCCAGATCTGAAGTTCACTTGTGTCGAGAGCTGCTGATAAACCTTGCAGACTTTTACCAGAGATAAGAGGATCATATTGCGCAATGGCCATAACCATGCTAAGAAAGGTTTGTATTCCTGTGAAAGCTGTGAATTACTGAACCTGGCTTTGTCATACTGTCCTTGAACTTAAAAAATACAGTGATTATATAATGCAATAAGCATGATTCTTTTATATTTAAATGTGATTCTTTTATTGAGTAACATCTGGATCATGTATGTGGGAAGAAATTATGCATCTTTTAAAACTCTGCATCTGTTCTAATAATTTTAACCTTGAAAGACTGTTTTTTGGCTTTTAAATTTTCTTTTTGCTGTTAGTAGGACTTTATTTTAGAGTTTTAATTTTTTTTACTTCCCCTCTGCAGTCTCTCCAACAGAGCACTAAGGCTGAAGAGGTTAAAATGACAAAAAAAAGGCACATCCTCGTACAATCAGGATGCTAAATCCAGCTGAGCAAAGCAAGCAGAATGCAGATGCAAGACAGAAATAAAATATGCAGCAAACTCAGAAGTGAAAGAATGAAGAAGTCAGTATTGCAGACAGTGAGAAACTAAACAAACACACTGAAAACACAGTCCACGAGGGAAGCAAACAAGCACCAAGTATAAAGAGGAAGGAAAAGTCAGGCTCAGGCCATCCCCACTCATTGGCAAGACATGAAGAGAGTCAGCAAATGCAAGCTGTATGGGTTTCTCTGAAAACAAAGGCTTGATTTTCAGAAATGGAATTTTCTTCTTCCCATGAAGCAGCAGATCACTTTTTAAAAGTCAATCTCTCCAAAAAGTCAAGGCGAATACCAGAATGTGGTTTAGTGTTTTGTCTTCTGGGGAAATGTTTATCCACACTAACTGGGGGGTTAATTGGAAAGCAATCATTATAAATTATCTGTGGAACTTTGAAATTTATCTTTTGCATTGTGTCATGTTCTGGCAGTAAAGCAAAAGTAGGTTAATGCTGGTGGTTCAGGAAGAAAGCTGGAACAGGAAACATCAGGAAAAGCTAAGGCAGTGAGTAGCTACTCACAGCATAATTTACAATATGTGGGTGTTACGCACCTGGAGCAAGATGTGCACATGTACTCACGTGTGTGTATACACAGACACACCTCTGCCACGCAGACACTGAGGCAAGAGGCAGAAGGACTGAAGCAGCAACCACCTGAAGTGCTCTGAGCCTATGTTCACGTTAGACCTCTGTCCCAAGCCCACCCACACCGAGCCCTTTTTTTTCACTTTGCTGGTCTTGAAAAATGTGACGAAGAGCCCTGGCATGTGGGGAAAAGCTAATGGTTTGCTAAAGCTCTTAGGGGTTGGTCTGCTTTTTTAATCCTTTGTTAAATGTGATCACAGCTCAGAATTCATCCTTTTTTTTTATATTTTGCAAATTGAATTAAAAATAAATAAATAGCTAAGAGGATCTTGCTGGCAATTTTTTTTTATCTATGTGTTGTTATAATTCAGCTAGCAAACACCAAGTTTTTCAGAGGAGAACAGCCAGGGCTCAGGGCTTAAAAGATCAAAAAGCAGAAACAAGGGACCAAGGAGCTACATCCTTTGCCACCAGCCCAGTATCCATTACTAAGATTTTTATTACTAAGTCATACAAAGGCAGCAGTGACAAATTATGAGCTCAGGATGATCTCATATATCACATGGATGGAACTAACAAAATTTTAAAATATGTGTCATTTTAAAGGGTAATGAATAAAGATACATGTGTCTTGTTCCATACTCCAGAAATGAGCAGACATTCAGAATGGGGAACTGAATAAACCTATCGTTTCACATCACTTTCAATTCTTCTACCATAATTTTCACAGCCAGAATAACTTTTATTACATTGGTAACAGGTCACCAATGTAATAAAAAGCTGAATGTCAGATGGTGAGAAAAAAAATCCTCAGTGGCTGCAACACTATCAGGAGTATCAGAAGCTTGGCTTTCCTGAAGCCAGGGCTATCTACAACCAGCTCTCACGGCATTTGCACTGGGGGAACTGCTGGTGCAAACGAGGCAAAGCAAAATGAAGTTCAAGTAAAGATCTGTTTCTGAAAGGTGGAAAGGTCTAAGCACAACAGGCACCTCAGCTTGACAACGTAAATTCTGTAAGGGCACAAACAGAAAGGGGCAATTACTGCCCTATGCTCCAGCTCTAATCTTCAATTATAGGATAGGTTCCTAATGAGGGGGAACATTGCCGGAGACAGCTGTGGTGGATGGAAGGGAACACTGCTGTAATTACAGATCGTGACACATCAGTGACAGAAGTTCCCAAACTCCAAGGGGAAACACCTTCATAATGTTTGTTTTTACAGAATCAAATACCATTCTCAGTTTGCAGTGGAATGAAAACGTTCAAATATGTGAGCCTTAAAACTGGATTTCAGCCCTACATGATGCATGTTAGGAGCTGCATTGGCAGAGGTGAGTTAGTGTGCTGGGATCTTAACTTGGGCTTGGGTACAATAACAATGGTCAACTAGAGAAATGCAAGATTTGTCAGTGGCACTGGAGAGAGAGAAAACAAAGAAAACCAGCAGACAAGTCTCAGGCAGAACATCTGATATGGCCAAATCAGAACAAACTCGTTCCCTTCTTTCAAGAAGACTGCTGGCAGCAAGGGTGCTGAATGTTTCATACGCTTTCTTATTACACAGAGCATGTTAGTGGACACACCAAAAAAACAATTCTTGGTTTAACACATTTTTTTTGCTTTTGTGAGCTATACAGTCATAGCAGTTTACAACATGTGGTCTGCAGACTCCCAGGGTTCCACAGATGACTTCCAAGGGCTGCAGCAGAAATAACTGAAGAACAAGCTGTTGTCTAGTCACTATTCAAGGATCATATCTCTCCAGTAAAGTTTATAGGGGTCTACAGGTGGAGAAAAAATCATTGCATTTACACTATTACATGAGAAGAAATGGATGATATTTTTCCAATTAGTACTTCCATGGATGACTCAGCTACTACCAGCATGATACATAACTATATTTTCAGAGTATTTTTGCTTCAGCCAGTACACAGAACAAGACCTGCTTATGTAATTAGCAACTGTTAAATGATTTGTGTTCTACTGGTTGTTTAATGGGGCTTCAGACTTCCCTGTGCTGTATTCTTTTGTAATAAAGGAAGAACTTTTTGTTCCCCAAGATGCTTGTTTATTGGCATTTAACAGCATAAAATCTGAGTATTTCACAAATATTTTTTTAAGAAAACCTGTGAGGTAAGTGGATAAAAAATGGGGGGAAAAATAAAACAATCTTGGCAACCAGTGTGAGATATTAAAACCTGATCCTTTTAAGCATTTGATGTTTGAGATTTTTTTTTCATATACAAAAAACATAGCCCCCATTGACTTTAGTTACAGCTCTGAACATAGCACTTTCTCACATCAGGAATCACATTGATCCCCAGGGAAATTAGGAGCTTCCGGGTAAACATATACAAAGTTTGCCTGGTATGCAAGGAGTTCTTGAACAGTGGGACAGAGTCCAAGGCAGCATTTAAACCCCAGGGGCCATTTATCCATACCACATCTTCTCTTTGCCCTCAGCTTTAAGTCCTGTACTTCTGACTGATCCAGTCCTTACCTCCACTCTGTAAACTTCCCACCCAGTCCTAATCTTGCACAGCAAAATCTAGGCCCTAGTAAATCCAAGATAAATAGACCACAGACATCAGCCCCATGTACTGCTTGTTTCTTGGACCAGCACTATTACCCCTCTCTCTGTCTCAGCATCAGCATCACCACTGCCTTTCTCCCTTTCTCCTGTGTCATCTCAGCCAGGTTCAACCTCAAGTTCTCCTTGTGGGTACTCCCCAGCTCTGATGGTCCCTTCCAGCTTCTGCCTTGCACTTTACTTCATCACCAGTGTTCTCCCCCATCTCTGATTCTTGTTTAAAACTTTCATCCTTCCTCCTGCCACCTCCAGTACAAGTTTCCACTACTCTGAGGCTTCTGCTGTGCAGCAGCTTTCCATTTCCTCCATAGTGCTAGCCAGGGGAAGCTGGCTGAAAACCAGGCTGTGCCCCTCTCTCAGTTCAGATCTCAACATTAGGTGTGACCTGCCACAGAGCCAGCCTTGTAACAACTGTACAGGGGGAAAAGTTAACTTAAATTTGGACTGGAGTGTGCTCAGGGAAGACAAGTCATCAGGGAGGTTAGCTGCTAAAACTGTGAAGGTTTCTGTTGAACATTTGTGAGTGACAAACCTTCAAGGGCCTCCCTCTGACTGAGTGAACTGTGGCTGCATTTGCTGGAGAGTAAAAGAGAGAGCTCTTTCAGCAAGACCCCTTCTCCCTCCTCCCGCAAGCCCTCCTGACTGCAAAGGCCAAATCTTCACTCCAAACGCCTTTGACCTGAACAAGCCTTTTAGGCTGTATCAGAAAAGTACAGCCACGCATACGTAGGTGTAGCTAGCAGAGCCAGACAGCTCTGAACAGCTCAGTTCTAGGAGCTGAATTCAGAAGAAATTATTACTGGCTGTAAACAGGGCTTTGTGAGGTGTGCAGACAATTTTAATAATACCTGGAGCCACCAGCCTCACCTACAATAACTGATTTCATTTGGAGAAATCTATACAAAAACTGTTTTGGTACAGCCTACAGTAAACAAGCTTTTGTTTTATCCCCCTCCTCCCCATGTTAATTGTGACAGATACAGCCTGACATCATTGTAATCTGGGAAACAGATAGTTAGGAAAGGAATTGCAGGCACACCAGCACCTAGCTTTCATCTGACTTCTTTCTGCTCTTTGATCTCTTAGCTGGCTAATTAAGAAGCTTGAATCAGCACCCTGCCAAAAAAGGTTGTGCCTTTTTTCCATACCTGTGACCCTCAGAAAGAACAATCAGTGTACTCATGTTCCGTGAAAAAGGCATTACATATGAGTCTTCCAGCTCTGTTCATTTAGGTGACCATATAAATGTGTGCTGTGTTCTGCTATGGACCCTCCTCTTTCTGCATTTCCTATTTTAAGATGAATTGAGGGGGAAAAAATATAAGCCTTGACATCACATTTTGCAAAGGAAGCAAATGTGCTCCTCCCTGAATCTAAATGAATGGCCTTTTAAGGTGACTGCTGAATTAAATTCCTGTGTGATGAAATCAACAGGCATGAGAAAGTTCTTATTTCCGAAAAAGAAAAAAGCTGCAGGGGAAAAAAAAACCAACAAAAAAATCACCCAATATGTGATTGCAGGGCTGAGAGCTGAATAGGAGCTGTTTACACTGACTTAATAAAGATACTTTACTCAACTTTGGTAGTAAGGCAGCTTCACAGGCTGAAGGGAAATGGGGATATACATATTCTGAGCCTGCTAAGCTTCTCTAATGTAACACATGTGCATTTCATTGAAGTCCTGAAATACCTCACTTAGAAGAAAGATGATTGAAACCCCAAGCACATCTTTCTGTTTATCATACATTACATATTTCTGACATATTTTGAGCAGTACTGTATGCAGCCAACATCAGTCTTTATATATCTATGCCTGTAAAGTATGCAGCTAAAACCTAATTTCTGTGAAGACCTAAAATACCCTTAAGACAGAGTAAAAACAATCTCATTAGGGGAATGGGGCACATCTGGACATTCTCAGGACAGAAGCTCTACCCAAGAACAGCCTGTCGCTTTACCCTTGCAGGGGGAAATCACAGGGAACCAAACCGCCGTGAAATGCAAAAATTAAACAGTCTCCCTGCAATCTTAAAAGAAAGAGCCAGAGACCTCCAAGAAGGCCATAAATTTTGTAGAGCTCAGGAGGTCACTAATGGTTGATTAACAATACTGAAGCACTTTTCTCTCATTTTTCACAGTGATATTGCAGAAACATGAGAATAAAATGGACATGAAATCTGGCTCCAGTTTTTTACCTCTCCTTATACCTGCTGCCCCAGTGTAACCCTAAAACCTGGGTCCTTCCTCTATATCTTCCATTGTTGGGACATCTCTTGTGGCTGGATTGTTGACAGAAATAATAGCTTTAGGGCAGGAGAGATCCCTTAAGGTGTTGGTGTTTTTATTATTATTCCATCATCCGGACTTGCTTTAAGTAAGGTTAGACCAAACAGTGATAAAACACTGATGTCTTATCTTAACTGTTCTCAGTGTTGCTACAGGCGATGGTGCTACACCAGAGATAACTGAATGTTAGGGGAGGGTGGCTATTTTAGACAAGCCTACATCTGCAGGAAGGAAGGGAATGTGACACCTCGTTACGGATTTAGTTTTAAGATAAATGAAGCAGAAAGCGATGATTTTCCTTTTTCGAGCGTAATTCCTCCTCCTATCACAGATTTACAGGCAGTAAATTAATTACTTGGGCAGTACAAATAAGGAATGGAAAAGGAGATGAATGATGGCTTGAAGACCTTTCAGAGGTGGATCACTTCTGTCACAACAGACAGGGGAACACTGCAGTCAAAGCTACTTTCTGTGTCATAATCTGGAGCTAACCCTGAACTGGATGTCTCAGCAGGGGATGTGACAGCACTACACCCTTTTAATGTCTCCTGTCTTCTTTGCTCTCTGTCTACTAAAAGAATGAATTCTGAGTTTTGGACCCTACATATATTTTATCCATAGCAACCACAACACTTCCCTCAGATTTGCTAAAATGCAAATCTTGAATTTAGATGAAAGAAGATGGATCTTTCCCCAATACTCTAATTCTGAGCTTGACTGAAATGTAGAAGTAAACATCTTTGTCAGCATCAGGGCTTCCTGATGGCCCTTCCCATCTTAGAGCCTCAAGACTCTGGCTTAGCAATCCATGACCTTTGCTAGCAATCAGTGGGAAAGCACTGAAGAAAAATTGCTGAGTGATGACTCACTCTACCAGAGCTTGGTTGCTCTATCATTTTCTAATGCTGCTGATGGGAAGATATTTTCTATTGTGAGAGGCTTGTTTTCCTGCTCCATAGGAATAATGATCCATAAGGATTTCCTGAGGAGTGACTTCTCCTTTGAGTAAGATTTCTTGTCTCTTAGCCCCTGGAAGACTAACTGAACTACCCGTTACCCAGTTACTTATAACCTTCCTGCTCCATCTTGCATTTTCAACATCTACTTTAATGCAGAGGACTCCTCATTGGACACAGGCACTGGGGAAAAAGGAACTAATGAAAAACTTTCAAAAATCAACAGAGGACATGGAAATAGGTAGGACCCACTAGAGGAGACGGGGGACTCATGTGGAATACAGCATGGGGGATTGCACTTGGAGTTGAGCAACACAGTCCTGGCTATGCTGGAGTGTGAACTCCAGCTTGGAACAGCTGACCCTGAGGAGGGTCATGGCAAAGGACTTCTTTATACTCTGATCAGAAGCAGCACTTGGGGCTTCTTAAGAAAGCAAAGGCACAACAGCAGTCAAGGTTTATCTGTTCGGGCAGAAGTCCCAAAGCCACTACATTCTTCCCCTTTTATTTACAGCCTTCGGTGACGACTCCTCTCCTCTGATGGTTGCAGACTGTAATGTTTCACTGCAAGCACAGCTGGCTGTTTGGGGTGGCTGACACGCAGAGCTGCACCTGCTAGAATAAATGCTAAGAAAAGAGATGTGTTTTGAGAGATACAAAGGCATTGTCTGATCCGTGACGGATTGCATGGGCAAAAGAGTTTGTTAAGACCATCCTGTGTGACCTCCTGCATTGACCATCTGCTGGCTCCTGGTTGGGTTACAGAAAGCCTTTCAAGATGCTACCAAACCTGTAGAAATTACTCTGATCTGATGGTGAGTATTGGTAAATATGTGTGTGTGTGCCTTTAGATTGGTGGTGTGGAAGAGATGTCACTCACACTGCATAGCTCACTATTGTCCCTTTTTCTACTCCCAGGAGGCTGGGAGAAGCAGCTGTACTGCAGAGATGCCAACCATCAGCAAAATACAGCAATTGTTTTATGAGTTTAATGCTATTTATTTTCTAATTTATTTACCAGAGATGCGTGTAATGCTCAATGAAAGCCAGTTTGCTGAGGATGGAAGTCTTAAAAACACCCTTCAATTTGCAAATGTATTTTTCTTATTAAACAGATTTTTTTTGTTGTTTTAAAAAATTTAACCTTCATTTAAAAAAACCCCAAAAAACAAACAAGTGAGGGCGGAGAGCTCAAGCTGAGAGAAGATGGTAGCAGGCAATGGAAAGCAGGTTTAGCCAGGTCTCATCTTCTTGTTTCTAATTACTTGCCCCACCAAGGATGGGGCCACTGTTGCCCTGGGACCATATGGTCCCTGCTCCAAAGGCTCACACGCCGAAGGGTGAATGGTCACTTTGTGTAACCTCTCTGAAGGAGTTCAGTCTGATCTCCAGACAAATGTGAGAAAGCTTCTGGCTTGGTATTTGCCAGCACAGGTACTGCAATCTCCTCTGTGTTTACTACAGATACTTGTAATGGCTGGGACCCCATGGCGAGCACTGCCAACCTCTGTACCAAGTGGAATTAAATGCAGGATAGAGGCTCACTGTGGAGCAGATAAGAGGGATCTAGAAAAATGACGGAGAGCAGACAGCATTAGATAAATGGTGATGAGAAAGTATGCATTAACAGCAGTAATGCAGCTGTGTTTCCTGAAAAGAGAGCAATACATTCCCTAGTGTGGACATACTTCTTGTTGGCCAAAACACATTCTGAATTCCTCAATAATCAGGCAGGAAGTGGTAAAATCCGTCAGACAAAATGAACAATGTGTTATTTTCTTCCAACATTAAAAATATATTTTAGGTCATAACTATTACAGAAAAAACATTTTATGGCCAATCAGATTTATTTTTTCTGCCATACTAAATTTTTCAGTGACGTACAGCAAGTGGAATTTCTGTATATAAAGATGTGTTTTAGGAGCTGTGTTTCCATCCAGATCAGTACTTTACCTAATAGGTGCATTATTCAGAAGTACTCACTGCTCTTTCAAAAATTTGCACAAATAGAAATTATGTTTTAGTAGCTTCCCAGTCAAGTAACCAGAGAGAAAAGCAGAATTATAATAGCCATGAGTTTTGTGCTTTGTGTAAACAGCTGGAGTTAGGTAATTTCTGATTTAATTTTGTCACTTTGTGTGATTTTGTTTCGTTTACACCATGACTGAAGTCAGTGTTGACTCTGTACACAACAGGTCTACAGCCTTGTACCTATCTTGCCTTGGTTGGCTGTTCTGAGAGCCTCCTACCAAGATTCCCTGTTGCCTGCATTTTAGAGGAGCTCTGTCTTTTCTGTGATGAGTGGAAGTTAGTAAGACCCAGCAGATGCTGCTGCCTGAGTTCAGTCAGCAGAGTAACACTGTGATTCCTTCCAGCTTCTTTGCTTGTACATCGAGAGGAAGGAGGATGCTAACTTTATAACTTCTCCCCATTGTGCCCCAGAGGTTAGGCACTTTGCCATATACAGATGTTATCAAAAATTGAATCATTTTATAAATAAACTGTGAGTTAACAACGGTCTACATAAATGTATGCTTTGGTTCAAGACTGATGTATTCCATTCTTTGAGAACATTCTCTAAATAAACTGAATGTTTTCATTTTATACTTTGTTATGATTTATCACATTGTGGTTTATTTAAGGCTTTCAGTGCTCTCTCTTCCATTTGCTGAACTTTAGATATGGAATTAAAATATGCTTGACTGCACAGTCTTCCTCTATATTCAAAGAAGAAGTCATGTAGCTATCACAATGGATTAAGACATCCTACATTAAAACCCTGTCACTTTTGCAACTGCATTTATGCAAGAAGACAACAGTAGCTAATGGGTCCATATAAGACATTGAGTTGAATGGACGTTTTTTCATAGCTGTGGTAATTATGAATACTCTGAAAAAGGCTGCTTTGCCAGTTGTAGCCCAAGAAGATTGAATACTGTTCTTTTGCAAAAAATGCTCTGCAAGTATTCAGCCATCTTATTCCATTACATGCCATTACAAAAAACAGTGACTTGTTTATTCATTGGAAGTTCATGCACATACACTACATCTTTTGAAAGTCCATAAATACTGCTTTAGCCTGTTTACTGTCAAAGGCACAGGCTCAAGCTAAGAACCCTTCTAAAGGATTACTTCTGCATTTGTCCAGTATGGACAGCCCATAGCACTAATAGATGCATGATCTGAAAAATTCAGTGATCCCCAATTCTTTCATATAGGTTCCAACAGCCACCTTTGCTCTCGGGACTCAGGCACAACAGAGTTACGGGGTGATCCACCCACCTGCAGGGAAAGGTTTTCTTTTGGGGGACATCCCCCAAAACATCAGGACCAAACTTTCAAGTCTGTCCAAACCAACTTTTTCAAGAAGTAGGAGTTTCCAGTAAAAAATATTAATGGTGTTGAGGTATCTTCGCAATAAACTCTTTCTGCTGTTACCAAACCTATTGACTTCCATTTGGTATTTAGTTATGCCTTAAACCATTTATTTACTGTCTTGTAATGACTCATATAGCTATACAGTGCTGCCAAGTGAATTCCATTACCATGGGGACATTTGCAGACATTTTAAATAGTTGAGATAAATTCAATAAACTAGAAAAAACATTGAGAAACAAATTGATAAAAAATGGGAGATCACTGGCTCATGAACTGGAATGAAATACACTGAGTTTTTGAACTAGCTAGCAAACTCAACAGTAGCTGCACAAGTTGGTTAATAATACACTACAGGTAGAACAATACTACATTCTTTTTGCAATAAAGTAGTCAAAACACTTTTTAAAGAAAGGTAATGTAGACAAGTATTTGCTTCCTACACAACTGAACCCTCTTTCGATAACATTCAATTTCCCAGCTAGGTATTTCAAGGAAATAAACAACGCACAGGAACAGCATGTAAGTGCCATGTCCAACAGACTATTTCTATCACAGTGTCTTTGGTCAAGATGAGTAATATCTGAAAACAGGCATGGGTATTACAAATACTAGTAAATTCATAAAACATGAAGTCATACATCTAAGCATTTCAGGTCTGTCTATCTATCTATCTATCTATCTATCTATCTATCTATCTATCTATCTTTTATTTTTAATATATTATCTAACAGAGGTGTTCCCGCGCACTCCATGAGCACAAGATTAACTATCAAAAAGTGTTATCAATGTATAACCAAACTGTACATGCTTCCCATATATTTGACCACAGTTTTTAACCATGGTTTTTACAGGACTTTGGGCATTACACTGGACTGTTAAGGAGGAAAAAAAAAATGTTGGCAAGGAGTTTAGAAACATCCTATGTAGGAAGAGTCCATGCTGCCAGTTTATCCAAGAAGGACACTTAATAACCTCATGACCCAGAAGCTGTTTCAAAAAACATATTTATGATATATGCAACTAACCCCAACCCTTATTTTTCCACACTTTCATGCAGATTATACGTTTGCATTAAAATTTACACACTGTGAGGAGCATGGCTGAAGTTTGGCTTTGTAACAAGCACATAACTTTTTCAAAAACTCTCTAACACTCTAATTTTCTGTTATTACAGCAACACAAGAACTTTCCTTATCTGGAAGACTAAGGATAAGTTTTGGGTTATGCTAATGGATCTACTTTGAAATAAGCTCTTGAAATATTCTTGGCTTATATAGTGGATTCATCATCAAAAAGACCATTATCTCGCATTATGAATCCCAAATGTCTATATAAGTGATTCTTTCAGAACTGTGCTCTATTTCTAGTATTGCTCAGTCATCATAGCAAAATCACTAAGTACTTCTCTCCTTATGTAAAATAGAAGTTCAGAATGAAGCAATTCAGAATACAAATACAAAGAAATAATCTGAATTAAGTTTCAGCATCTTCCTTTATGTTTCCAGGGGTTTTTTCCACATTATGCACCAATAATTTCACTAACTGGACTGAACCATAATGTATTTTGAGTATTTCTGCACTGTTACATTCACATTTTAGCAGTTTGTGGTCTTCTTACAAAATATAGTTTTGAGATTTTTTTTTTGTTAATATAGAGCTTTGACTGTTCAAGATTGTATAACCCTCAAATTGCAAAATTCCCACTGTCAACAATGGCAGTAGCATTCAGTCAGTCCTATGTGTAATCAGATGTCAACCCTCACACATGGCTTAAGTAAAAAATAAAAAAGAGTTTGCTTTTTACTTACTGATAAGTATTTCATATCACCTTTTGTTGCAAAAGACAAGTGAGTAGTTCTACTGGATTAACTGGAGCTATATGCATAGGTGTTTTCAGCTTAATGACTACCACTAGATAAACTATCAGCAAAGCCCAAAAGACAGGGACAAATAAGTCATCCTCTGACAAAAGCAGGAGACAAAACCAAGCAGTGAACTATAAAAGCTTGTATTCATTGATGCTAGCCCAGGGATTCAACGACTGGGTTTAGGCTGGAACACAAAGATCAAATGCACAAGGAGTACCTGAAATTGAAAATTGCAACTGAGTGGCTGAAAAGTGACTTTCAGGAGGTTTAGGGTTGATGCTCTGGTGCCAAGACACCAATAACTTTGTTCATACAGAGGAGCTTCTCAGAAAAACCAGGAAAGATGGTCTAACTACCTGGGACAAATTACACGTGTTTGTGTGGTAGATTAGACAGGAGTGGTGCTACAAGTCCTTCTCTGTGTGAAATCCTTTGCTCCTAAAGGTCGTCCCAAGCAGTTAATTTTGCTTAATCAATTCATTTAAGTGCCAGGTGCAGCCTCCAAGGGCAGATCTGGGAGTCAAGTCACGTGCTAAGTAAGCACAGTGGCAGAAGGGTAAGTGCACTGGTGGACTTGGGACCTGCCTACCCAGAGAGAGCAGAGCCCAGGCTGGTCCAGCTTGAGGCACAAAGGGAGAGACCTGTCACTTTGGAATGAATTTGGAGAGTATTCCAGATTGTAGGCATGCCAGTAACTATAACAGAAGCTAGAGTCACATTTTTACAGGTAAAGGAAGAAGAACAAAGTGACAAAGTGATTTAAATGCCAGTAAGTGGCACAATCTGCAACACTTGGCTTCAGCTGTTCAGCATTTGTACCCAAAGCCCTGATGTGCATACTGCTACCTCAAGTCTAATGTCAAGTACTAGATGTGCTGTTACCTTAGTATGTGCAAAGGCAAAGCCCGATTCCATGTTCCTAGGCTGATGTAGATGTCCTTTAATCAAAAGGGACAACTAGAAAATACAAAGCCAGACTGCTGGGGCCACAGTGGCACAGGGTACACAGTACTTGTTTCCCATCAGAACCTGTCATTGACTTTACTTTTTATAGAAACAATGTCCTGATATGAGTAAAGATAATAAAGAGCTGACTACTGTACACACACAATTGATGCTTTAATTCATTCTGTAATATTTGATTTATTCTCTAATATTTTCCTTCTGGAATTAAAAAAAACCCCACTGTCTAGCATTTATGCAGGAAATTAATTTTAAGCTCATCAATTCATTTTAAGAAAAAACATTTTTCATTGGGAAAGCATAACTCCTTTTCTGAAATAATAATAATAAAAAGAAGCAATAAAATGTCACATTGCATTACATGTCTAAGTATTTTTTTTTCCTAATCTAATATGCAAAGTATGACAGCAGTATCTTATTCCGGGCTAGGAAGCACTTGCTAATGTAAGTAGGCAGCAAGCTCAGCTCCCAAAGGCTTGCTCTCACAGCAGTGGCAGCCTGAGCAGCCCCTTCATGCCCATGGTGCCGTGCTCAGACACAACAGCTCATCGGTACCTGTTCAGCTGCAGCACTGTTCATTAACAATTACACATCTAGCTATAGAGAAAGCCTCATGAGGATTTACCAAGACCTGCCCAACCCCAGTGGGGTTTACTTATTAACAAATAATCAAACGGAGAACTGGAATTACAGGACACGTGGCACACATCATCGCCTTGCTCCTGGTCATCCCGGCAGTCACTGCTACTGCCTGCAAGCAGAGGGGTGGAAGGGCAAGAGGGGCCTTTGCTCAAGGCTCTGATTCCCTGGCGTAGGAAATGTATTTTTCAATCTGTCAGCTCACCAGCTTGCATCTGTGACTCTTGTACGAACAATGCATTAGATGGTGCATTTTTCAAATAGCTTAACACTACTGGAAACCTCCTGTCTCCCAAGATGCGAGTCTTTCATACGGATGAAGGAAACTGCCATGAAGGTTGTATCTCATCTCACTTAAGGAAGTAATTGTTGTTGGTATGAGTGAAGGGCTAAGGGTTAGGCTGCCTTCCTGCTTCTACTGATCTATATTCCCTGCTACACGACTACAACTGCACAAAGCAACCATTTTCTACCTTAAACAATAAGTGCATGTGTGTGCCTCTCACAAGGATCACATCATTGGGTTGCAATCTATCAAAGCCTCTTTCTTTAAATAATTGAAGTAATGGATGTATACCAGAACGATACAGTAAACACACTACAAAACAAGAGATGCTGTATTTTTCCCGTAGCAATTGTTCAATAGAAGCCTGTGTTCATAACTTTTACAGCATTTTATAAGCATTTGCTGATGAATGTGGCTCTTTCTTCTTGCTGCAGAGTACTTTTTAAAAAAAGCAAGTGGCAAAACTTTAAAGGGGGCCAAGAGGTGAACATTTTATCTTGCTTAATTTGCATATCTGTAGAATAGTCTTGTAGGTGGCAGCCAAATACGACAGCCATGATACAGCAACAATGATAGTTAGGATAGAATAATAGAATGGCCTGGGTTACAAGAGGCTTTTAAAGATCATCTAGTTATAGACTCCCTGCCATGGGCAGGGACACCTTCCCCTACACTGCGTTGCTCAGAACCCCATCCAATCTGGCTTTGAACACTTCCAGGGATGGGCCAGCCACAATTTCCCTGGGCAGCCTGTTCCAGTGCCTCATCACCCTCACAGTAAAGATTTTTTTCCATATATCTAAACTAAACCTACTCTCATTCAGTTTGAATCCATTCCCCCTTGTCCTATCACTACATGCTCCAGTGAAAAGTCCATCTTCTTCCTTGTAGGCTCCCTTCAGGTACTAAAGGCTGCAATCGGGTCACCCTGAAGCCTTCTCTTCTCTAGGCTGAACAATCCCAGTTCTCTCAGCCTTCCCTCACAGGAGAGGTGCTCTATCCCTCTAGTTGGTTACTGTGCTGCTTGTGAGTTTGCAAAGGTTGTTTCATGACAGCCCTCCTCTGAATACAGAAAAGTGCCCCAAATACAGGCCTGACTCTGGAAACCCTTATTCAGACAAGTGACTGTACTGACTTGGTATGTCCCCAAAGGACAGGGTGGACGGACAAGACAGATGTGACACCTGATGCCTCATATTACTGTTAGCGTTTGTATTGCTGCTGTTTGTTGTGCTAGAGAACAAAGCAAAATGGCAGCATTTACACAGAGATCATCCAATGTAAGGGGCAACAGGTGTCCAAGAGGCAACACAGCACAAGAACAAGAGACACTTTGGTCAACATGACAAGCAGGGGTCAAAGAGTGGCCAAGATGCTGGTAGGCATTATTACAAATCTGAGATTTAAGGGTGGGTTTGAAGGAAGATGCTGCACTCATTATTCACTGTTGAGCATCCTCAGCCTCCTATCTTGCAAGAGTTAGACTGTAGACAGGAGTGGGAATTTAGGACTTCACCTAGTTGGTGTCACAAAACTGATTGTTTCAGCAGGACATTGCTTGGTTCACAGAGATCTGTTACACTTTCACAGCAGCTCCAAAGGATGCTGCATACTTTGGACTGACTGAGCAAGCATGATTCAGTCCGGAGATGCACCATGTGCCCTACAAACCCAGGAGGGATTGGAGTTGCCATGCAGGAGCAAGTCAGCAGACTACATGCACAGTAATTCCACCACATCCCATGCTGGAGCTAATGCTGTGTGCAAAATCGCCTAGTGAGTCACGTCTGCTTGCATTAAAAGAAATACAAAAACAAAATACTCTTCCTATGTCTCACTGGCAAGAAGAGACTGAAACTGGCTAGGCTGGTTGGGAATCAACCTGGAGGCAACCCTAGTTAGAAGATTTTCTAAATAAGGTGAATGGTTTTTGTTTCTGTATCTGAAGACAAGAGGGACAGAAATGGGGGTTGAGTTATGGCAGGTAGCGTCCTAAATTTAAGTTTGCAAAGTTCTTTATTAATTTCACAAAAAGCAGTCACAAAATTGTATCTTCCATCTTTGAATCAAATAAATAGAATCTACAGAACCCTGAAATTTACTTGTCGAGTTCAGTTTTTTAAAGTTCAATGACATATTTAGCAAAGCCTTTGCTTTTGAAGAGGAACATCAGATCACTACAGGAATGGAAAAAGTTTGGATTTATTATATTGTACACAGAACACAGTATTTTTCAAACCTCAGGGACCCATTTGCATTTGCTTTATTTCTCAAAATGAACGCAATTTTGCAGAATCTTCTGAAGCTTGTGAATTGCTGTATGAAAAGAGAAACCCCCCCCCCCGCTATTCACAACCCAGAAAAATGGGACATTAACCTCACATAAAACCCACAGATGGCTTGCATCTTGCTCCCTCATTAAGCCTGTGCCAGTTTTGCAGTAGATTTCAAAGGTGCAAGTTCACTTTTGTTTTTCCAACAATCAATCCACAAAGTAACATTTAACTTAAAAGGGAATTCCGCAAAATCATGATTTCCTACTTGAAGACATCCCCATCAGTTACAAGCTATATTCTCAACATTACATATCTGAAAACCAAGATAAATATTTCTAAGCAATTTGAAGCCCTTACTGCAAGAGAGAAAACAAGTATTATTTGTGTTGTTCATTTTCCCACAATGTATTTTTATGGGAGAGCTGCAGGGACCATATTTTGCATTCAGTGAACAACTTCTGTGGTGTAAAATGTCTCTTTTTGGTATTCAAATAACCACGAAAGCAATGTAGCTACATGTCATTGCCATGGACATTACCACCTAAACCAACCAGAATGAAAAAAAAGGTTATTTCTTACCTCATCCGTTGTGAAAGACATGGATTTACGAGATAACACTCGGCAGTCCTGTGACCAACAATAATAAAAATCTTTTTCCCTTGGGCACCCAAGAACCACAGTATATTGTAACACTTCCAGTTCTTAAACAGTGCTGAACCACATTGTGCAGGGCTGCATACCTTTCTGAAAAGATTATGCATTTTCCTTCATAAAAATTATTTGTTTATCAAATGCACCAAACAGAAAAAAAAAAAAAAGTTGTACATTAGACAGGAAAGAATTGGATGGAACTCTGTGAAAAACAAAGGCAAACTTAAGTGTCTGCACTGATGCTCCTGCCTGCCTGGCTATGACTCTACCTACAGAAATATTGCATTGTTGATAAATTTTTGTTTGCTGCTGAAATGAAAAATGCTATTTTCATCCTCCTAGTACCTGGGCATGTTGTTAAGGCGTACTTTTAATAATGGCAGCAAAAACTTATAAAATAAACAGTAAATTCATTCATTCATCAACAGTAAATTTTACCTTTTTGTCAACTACCTTTCCCTATTAGAGAAGTGCACTGTGCCTCATGTGAAAGAAAAGGCCAGGAAAGGACCATACTTGAAAATCCCTAACACAAAAGAAAGTATGTGAAGTTTCAAACCGCACATCATAAATACAGGTCTCCAGTATTCCAATTTGGGCATAAAATATCCCAGAGTCTCTTGAAGCCTTTGGACAGATACCTGCCCAACACATAAAATGGAAATACAACACTGAGAGCTCTACTGGAATAGGAAAGACAAAAGGCATTTTTGTGCCTCTCTTGGAGTCCATGTTTTCTCATGTCACTTCTGTACTGCAGCGTACGCTTATCCCGGCTGGCAGCCGCATTTCCGAGGAGCCAATTCAGGATCTCAGGGACGTGCAAGACCGTAGGCGGTAGGGATTGGCAGTGGGATCCCCCGGGCACATAAGCATCCCTTCGGCCCCCTAGAAGGGTTTTACCTAGTGCCTGCCAACAGCTGCCTTCAAATGCTTTGGCTGTGGGTTTTTTTTTTCAATGAGTCCTCATTCATTACGGGATACTTGGGCACTCCATCATGATTTGGTGGGGGGAGTAGAGAGTCGAGCGCCGCAGCCCGAGGCTCGTCGGGGGTAAGGGCACCTGGAGGGCTTCGCTGCCTCTGCCCATCCCGGTGCCTCTCTCCCGCCGGCCTCTCCCTACGCCACCAGCGTGGGCGGGGAGCCGCAGGCGGCGTACGGGCCCCGGCCCCCGCCAGGCGCACACGGAGCAGCGCCGCTCCGAGCATGGCCCCGGCGCACGCAGGGGGCGGCGCGACCGTCTTGCCCCGCGCGTTGAGCCGGGCGGACATCTTTGTTCCGGGCAGAGCCGGCCCGCCCGCCGTGCGGCCTTCGCGCTCCCGCAGCGTGCGCCCGGCTCCAAAATGGCCTCCGAGCGGTCCCTCTGTTCTCCGGCGCGGCGCGGGAGGAAGTAACAGCGAGACCGACCCTGGGCTGGAAGGGGCGGGGGCGAGTCGTGGGGACCGTGCCGGGTGGAGGGGCTGAGCCGGAAGCCGCTGCGTGCTAGGAGAGGCGGGCGGGGAGCGTGTGANCATTTAGGAGCTGCAGGAGGAGGGACGCCAGCCGCACCCCCGCGCGAGGGAAGCGGAGCGGGCGGAGGCGGCAGCGGGAGCGGAGCCGCTAAGTCCGTCCGGCCGCGGGAACGCGTAGGCGCTGTGTGCGGAAGGGCCGCAGCCCCTCGGCGGAATCGGCGTAGGGGGCGTTGGAGAATCGCCGCCGGGTTGGCTGGCGGGAGGCGCTCGGGGAGGAGGGGGCGGCCCGCTCGGTGCCGCCGCGGCTGAGGGAGGCAGGGCGGGAGGACGAGCAGCCAGCCGGAGCCTAGCGTCAGCAGCGGTAGCCGCTCCGCCGCCGGCCAGCGCCATGGGTGAGTCTCCAGCCCGGGGCCGAGGCGCGGCGGGGGGGCCGTGACAGTGCGCGCTTGCGGCCGTGGGGTCTCCGCGATGGGTGAGCTGAGAGGCAGTGCGGGGGGGGGGGGGGGATAAAGCGGGTACCGCTGAGGCTTCCATCCCGGGGGCCCNCCGGTGGCCCTGCCGCGGGGCCCCCCGTCCCTCTGGCCGCACCCCGCTTTCCTCCTCCTTCTCAGATGCGGCTCCAGCCCCCCTCGCCGCCGCCT
>VZTH01002976.1:0-15258 GCA_013397815.1 Aleadryas rufinucha
GCCATGGGCACCCTACAAACCCACCCTCAGGGCCGTGGGCACTCTACAAACCCAGGCTCAGGACTGTGGGCACCCTACAAGCCCAGGCTCAGGGCTCCTCCCAGCCCCTGGTGCTCCAGCAGCTCCCTTGGGTTTGCTTTCCATGTCACAGTTCCTCGTGGGCACGGCAGGACACGGAATACTGCAGGGAGGAGGCTCTGGGGCCGAGCTTTTCCTTCTCTGTAGGATCCCCAGAGGGTCACTGCCGCGGGTGTGGGGCTGTGGCAGCACCCACAGCGTCCCTGTTATCCCGGGGATCCGTGGGGTGGCACAGGCAGAGCTGTCCTGGCTCCTGAGGGTGGCACTGCCAGCTCACACAGGCTCCCCGTGTCCCTGCCCTGCTTGGGGCACAGCCCAGGGTCACCCCACAGCAGCACACCCCACATTTCCAGCTGAGAGGATGCCAGGGAGTCCTGGCTGTCTGTGGGGCCTGGGACAGGCTGTGCCCATCAGGGGACACGGAGTGCCCCCACAATTCCAGCAGCCTCTGGGTCACCTCCCTGGGGATCTCCAGGGCCACTGTGCCACTCCTACAGCAGCAGGATGTGACAGGGGACACGCTGGAGGGGTCAGGCCCAAGCAGGCGTTTCCTTGGCCTGCGTGGCTGATGGCAGCTGTATCTCAGCATCTTCTGTTATGATTTAATCTTTCATTATCTCTGCATATGTGCTCGTGGCCCCATTTAATCAGTTCTCTCCCATTAAATGGATCAATAGCAGCGTGCTCCAGAGCAGCCAGTGCCAGACACCTTAAATAACAATGTTTTATTTATTAATCACATAATCTCCATTTCCTCTCAGCTAGAAATGAGCAGATAATGAGAAGCGATACTTGAGATACATTTTAACCACGCTACCGAAAAAAGATAGCTGGGAGTTCAGAAGAGCAGCTTCAGCACATGCTCTGGGCTTCCCCTGAGGTTTAGACAGGGCTCAGTTTGCTGATTTTGTTCAATATTCTGTTGAAACCCAGGTCTCTTGGGTTACACCTGGATCTGGGTCCACATGCTCCCACGTCTGGAGCAGATCCCCAAAGATGTGTGATTTTACTCGGCTCGGTCTGGAGGTGATTTCAAGCTGGGAGAGCCATCCTTGCCTTGGGATGCATTCCTGTTAATTTTACATATTCCTTGGGTTTAGGGACTCTGGTTGTAGATCAGGACTGAGTGCTGGGACAAGCACTGACACACGTTGGTGATGCCCAGTTTGACCTGCACCTAACACTCCCCTCACCACTTGGATTTAGGTGAAATTCGGGGTGACTATGGGACATTCAGGCCAGCTGATAACAGGGATCTCTTGTCATCCAGGTGCTTACAAAAACCCCCAATTCTCCACGTGGAGGAGCTGCAGGGAGCGATCCCAGGCGTGCCTGTCTGTGGGGTTAATGCTTCACACTGTTCCCCTGCAGCTTTTTAGCCCTATTGAGGCTGCAGCCCCCCGTAACCTCAGCCCACAGAACCCGCTGCTGACCTCACAGGAGGGAAAGTGAAGTTTGCAGGCTGAGTCAGCACTTCACCACAGCATCCAGCCTGCCCAGAGCCGGCCCCAGGCAGGGAACAACCAAACCCGGACCCCCCAAAGCCTCTTCAGTGAACCCCATTTAATTCTCTGCTCACGTTTCACTTCATGTTTAACCCCTCCTAGATGCAGGTGACTGTTGGCTCTGATATTTCCATGATTGCATTAGATGAAAGGAAGCTCATCTCTGGTGTTTTTGGTACGCTGGCAGCCCAAACAAACGTGTGGGTAAATAAATCGCCTGCAGCCTCTGCCCACTTGTTTCTCGAAAGGAAATGACCCTGTAAGAGTGGGTGCCCACTTTTTTTTTACCTCGCTGCTATTTTTAGCTGAGGCTGTGAAAAATTTCCATTGAAGACCTGCTCCTGTCATTTCCTGGGTAGAGCAAACAGGAAGCTCTGAGTGAGCTGGAGGAGGTTCTGGCCTCAGAGTGGACCAACCTCCCCTCCCTCTGGTTGCTGCCTTGCACTGCAGAGCAGCACACACCGAACACCCTCATGGGCTCTGTGTGCCACAACTCACCCCAAAACACATAATAAATAAGCAGGTGACAGTGGCAGGTAGGATGCTGGGCAGCAGGAGAGGGCAGGGGTTCTGCTTTCCTTGCCCAAATCATCTCCAGGAGGCACCAGCCTGGCTGAAATCAGGCAGCTCCCAGCTGGAATTAGGAAGAGTTGAGCCATGGGCTGATAATGATGGGCTATTTGAGCATGGAGTTCCTGGAGCACAGCCCCCCACTGCCAGTAACAACGTGGAGCTTTGAAAAACCCAGATTTGACTTTCTCAGAGACAAATCCCAGCATGCAGGGAGGAGGGAGGTTTCAAACCATGAATCATAACTATTAAAAATTAATTCATGTGTTCCCCTTGCAGAGGCTTTGCCAGAGATTGGGCACAAGGTTTGTTTAGATAGGGGGAAGTGGTGAATTACTATGTTAATTAATACTATGTTAATTGATGTTTTTCATAAGCATTTATTAGAAATGGGATAGAGTATAGAGGAGTCTTAGAGCTGCAAACCTGAGGATTAATCAGTCTTGGGTGAGGGTCTGCTTTGGTTTGAGTTAGTCCCTGTTTCAGCCCTCAAATATCAACAGGGAGAAATCATTTAGATCTGGGGTGTGAAACCTAGAAAAATTGGCTTTCTGGTTTTAAGGCAACTTTGTCAAAGTAACTAAACAGTTCCCACACCGTGATGAATCCAGCACCAAGGAGCTGCAGGTGAAAGGGAGCCCCCAAAAAGGCAGTTCTGGAGTTCTGCACCAAAATGCTCATGGTTTAGGTCTCTCCTAATTTCTGTCCTTAAATTCTAGAGAGGGAATTGTTGGAAGAGGTGCCAAATGGTGCTTTAGGCAGGTGAGTTTGAGAAGTTGCCAGGAGACACTGGCTTTTGTAAAGAAAGTGATTTTGTTCTGACTTTTTAAACAGACAGCAAAGTCCTTCAGTGTCCCAGCCTCTCACAGTACCCTGGTGGTGCATGGAAGTTGTTTGTGCTGCAGTCTGCAAACAAATGATAATAAAAATATAAAGCAGGTAGAGCCTAGAGTGAGATTAAAAAATACCAAACAGAAACCACCCAAATGCAAACTTTTTCACCCGAATTGCAGTCTCTTGTGTTTTCCACTGTATTTCCTCCAAACCTGGCCTTTTTCGCTTTAAAATATTCTTCTTTCAGCCCAGTGACAATGTGAAAATGCTTGGATACTTAGAGATGTTTCTTTCTTTTCTCCCTGGGGTGAGGGCAGTGTCTGTGACGGAGGGAGGTGTGTATGAGGGATGTGGCAGCTCCTGGGCACGTGCTGCAGCCTCTCTGTGTTTTATGGCACTTGAAGCACAGTGAAATCCCTTCTCTCCACTCCTTGCCTTCCAAAAATGTGTAGTCTGGGCAAACAGGACCGTTTAGGCTTTAATAAAATTAATTTATGAATGCAGAGGGGATGTTTTCAGCTTGACTGCCCAAGGATTGCTTTTACTTTTTACTTGTGGTGATGTTGGAAATGCTTTAATGTTTCCTCCTCTTTCTTTTATTTCCCAGTTAACGAAATTATCAGGAAGGAATTTTCTGGACTCCCTGCCAGAAGTCAGACATAGAAGAAGAGATTTGTGAGACAACTTTTACCGAATCCTTCCATAAGTGACCTCTTAGACCCTCCCAGTGCCCCTGCAACCTCCGGCTTCCTTTGCACTTCATCTCCAGGCAGCGACTCGGCACGAGGAACAATGAATTGGCACCAAGTGACAGCCTTGACTGAGCAACTCGCCACCTCTGTCTGTAAACACCACGAAGGACACCCTTCCTTTCATCCAGAGATCACATTGTTCTCCTGGAACAGAGCATCTGTCTGAGGAAACACTTCAAGCCTGCTGCAAACCGTCTGCCTGCGCATCCATCCATCGCCGGGAGACGGGACCTGTCCCCTGAGCAGGGCACGGGGCCTGGGGGTGGGCACTGGGGGTGGGGAAAGGGGAGCAAAGAGTAATATATTCCATGAAAGAGTAACACCATCCTGCAGGTCACTAACAATGATTTGCCCTCCAGGTTTCAAAGCCCTCCTGAGAAATTTTATTATTGTAGGAAACTGAGGCAGCCCAAGCTCGCTCAGCCTTCATCCAGTCTGGGATCAAAAGCCAGTTTTGTCTGAGCACTGTGATTGGCGTTTCAGACAGGAGGTGTCAGCTGAATCCAAGAGTTTTCTTCATTTTTCTCGTCAGACTGGATAGGAATTTGAAGGAGAGGGATTCTCAAAGACAACCAGTGAAAAGAGCAATTCAGCAGCTGCAATGCCTGTCCCAAGGTAAAATAAACCCAGGTAAAACAGAGATTAATATATAGGAGTCACAGTAAACCCAAAGATTTTATGATTGATCCTTGTTAATATTTAGGCAGTGTAGGAACACATCTTAGATATTTTCTCTCTAACAAATGGTTGCTGTTTCTTTTCATGTAGAACCTGCTCTTGGCTCATAACTTGTCTCATTTAGCAGCTGGAACATTTACTCACCCGAGCTGCAGAGGAAAATAACTGCATCTTACAGAAGCCATACATTCCAGAGAAAATATACACTTATTTATATTCACCTTGCCTCTTTAGCTTTGCAAAGCTACCAGCAGTTCCTGGAAAGGTTAAATTGCCATGTGAGTTAGTATTTTGTTATGTTTTGCTTCGTGTGTTAGAATATCCTGTCCTGACTCCTGCTTAGCACATTCCAGGTAACCACTGCCACCTGCAGTTGTACAGCTACAAGTTAGAACATTCGGGAGAGTCAGTGCCTCCTCAGGGGGATAAAAAGCCCTCCTGAGTGGGTGATCAGTGTACAGTGAAAGATAACCATAATATTTTAGGAATTACATAGTAATCTTTCCTGGTTTTATAAATGAGGAATGCTGATATTTTCAGGAATGCAGAGCCTGAGCTCTGCTCTAGAAAGCACAGTGAAACTTATCCAGTTTTTGGTTGTGTTACAGTAAACTTTGCAGAATTTCCTGCCCACAGCAGGAATCAGGTGATGGGAATACAGCAGAGCAGCCCCAAAATTGGTTCCCCAACGTCTCAAGAAAGATTTTGCACAGTCCCTGCAGAGCATGTGCTTGGTCCAAGGAAAATCTCTTGAGGACTATCAGGAAGAATATATTTTCTGCCACTAAAAACTGGTGCTTAAACTCTGCAAGGTCTTGGGGTTTAGAGTGGGAGAGAGAAGCATTAGATTCTTCAGAACACCTGACCTGGGTCTCAGCTAAAATTTGGCTCTTAAACAGAAATCTGAACTTCACAAGAGCAGCTCTGAACTCCAGATTGAGCCCAGCTCAGATCCAGAACCCGAGCATAGCCTTGCACATCCCAACCTGGCATTAATGGCACACCCTGGCTTCTGTTTCTGCTTTGTGAGATTCAAATCTTTCATCCCAAAAGGAGTCCCCTGTATCCAACACCCACAGCTCCCGGGGTGCCTCATTGTGGTGCTCTCCCTGTGGGCTCTGCCCTGCAGCAGCACCCCTGGTGCCATGGCCAAGCCCCAGCCTGTACCTGCAGAGGTGATAATGGCCTTTTTTTAATTGCTGACTTTTACAGGAACAAAGCTGAGGCCCAGACTTGTGAACAGGGGAATTCCTGTTAGACAGCACTCGGCAGGACTCTGACTGGCTCACACGCCTCGAAAAGCTATTTTGGATTGTTGTAAACTGTCAGTGGGCCAGAATCTGACACGTGTTAAGGGATTTTCATGCAGTCTGATGAATTAGACAATTTTGACGTAGTCTAAAGGCCAGAAGTTGCCTGTCAGAAGTTCTTTGCTGCAGCTGAGTAAAAGAACAGACCAAATGAATCTCCCAGTTTCACACTTGGATGTATCCAACGTTTTCTGTGATCCAACCTGTAAAGTATAGGAGAAATTTAAAAAAAAAAAACAAAAACCCATCCTTTTTTTTCCATGAGGAAAAAAAAAAAAATCCTCAAATGTTGGGCAGACCCTTCTCTCTTGCTGGATTTTAAACAGAAGCTCAAAGAAGCCCAGGAAGGTCTTTTCAGATCTGTGATGTGCTGATGCTGCTGCTCTGGTGCTTGTCTGCAGCAACTGCTCATCAATTTCAGAGTATAACTTTTTGCATATTTATTTTTAGATAATATCAGTTTAGAAAAGAGAGGAGGGAGGTAAAACCTGGTGCTGGATCTGAGCAAACAGAAAGGTCAGTGTTTAAGTTCTGCCTTATGGATTGTAGATGCTGAAATGTCCTTTTAATAACTTAAACCCCAAAAGGAAAGAGTAGCTGAGACCTGCAACATTTGGCTTTGGACGTGGAGCAAAGGCTGTCAGGGGCCAGAGGGAGCCAGGCAGGCAAAGCCCTGCATGGAGCTGCTCTGCAGGCTGCAGCCAGACACCTCTGCAACCCAAATTCACAGGATTTCCACTGTGCTGATGTGTTCTTCAGGCACTTTGCTACAGAGGGAGAGAGAGGGTTGGGTTTTGAGTTGTTGGATTTTTTTTTGTTTGGTTGGTTTGGTTTTTGTTTGGTTTTTTATTTTGTTTTTGTTTGGTGTTTTTTTTAGGTTTTTTGGGGCTGATTTTTTTTTGGTTGGTTTTTTTTTTTAGGACAGGGAGAAGATTTTTATGTGCTACAGGTGCTCTAGCCACGCTTGCATTGACTGTAATCCTTCCTCATCTTTAATGCATAGGTATTAATGTTTGTGTACAATGTCATTTATACAATACACCCACACAGAGAGGGACTCTTTACAAGGGCTGGCAGTGACAGGACAAGGGGGAATGGCTTCAAACTGACAGAGAGTAGCTTTAAATCAGAAATTAGGATAAATTCTTCCCTGTGAGGGTGGGGAGGCCCTGGCACAGGGTGCCCAGAGCAGCTGTGGCTGCCCCTGGATCCCTGGCAGTGTCCAAGGCCAGGCTGGAGGGGGTTTGGAGCACCCTGGGATGGTGGAAGGTGTCCCTGCCCTGGCACTGGGTGATGTTTAAGGTCCCTGCCAGCCCAGGCCATGCCCTGGTCTCTGTGGGTGTATTTTATAGCCGTGGTTAGGAGTGAACACCCCGTACAGAGCTGGGGCTCTCCTGTGCTGGCTCCCAGCACTTGAGCAGCTCAGGCTGGAGGCTTCACCCCCTGTATTCTCTAGACAGCATTTCAGGGTTCAGGCACAGCTGCACGAGCTCAGGCTGTGCTGCCCCCTCTGCTTTTCCATGCAACAGTAGTTAAAGAATTCAGCTTCAACCAAGTTTGTATTTATTTCTGGAGAAAAGGAGCATCCTCAGACATAGTGTTATGCATTGTTGTCTCTTTAAAAAGGAAACTGATATGTTAAAATTATATAGCTAGGCTGAAGAATTTCAATATATACAGCACTAAATTATTTCCTGTTCTTGCTGAGCAGTGTTTTTCCAGTATTAATATTTTTGTTACTTCATACAACTTTCTCTGTGTAGAAGCACAAGCTTAACCTTGGAAGAGTTAATAGCATTTTGTGAGCAATTTGTTCTCACTCTGTCTGGAAGATAGCCATATTTGCACATGAGGAAATTCTGTCTTTCCTCAGTTATCTGAATGTTTCACCACAGTGCCTTCCTGCCATTGTACCAAAGGCCTACAAATATCTTGTCTGCAGGGTGAACAACTCTAATGCATTTTCCATCAAAGTTGCACCATGTGAAGTTCATGGGGCTCGTTGGAACTCAAAAGTTCATCTCTTTATTTGTGTTTTGTGTGTGTGTGTGTGTGTGTGTATTTTTTTTTTAACTTCCATTTTTCCATCCAAGCTTTGGCTGCAAATACAGGAAGAGCTTCTATAAACTTCTGCATCAAATATACGTAGAATAAAAATCATCATTCATGATACGTAAACAGTCTGAGAGGGGAATGGGAGAGGGCAGGTATCAGGAAGATTTTTTTTTTTTGTCAGTTATGAGTGTTGGAAGTCGAGTTTGCCAGGAGAGCAATTGCTTGTGAAGATACTTGCAATGAAATATTGAAGTTCTGTCTTTGTTTTTCTCCATGAGAATGAGCAAAATGTAAGATCTGAGCAACAGCAATGGAGTGAAAGTGTCTCTTGTATGTTGTTTTTATTGGTAGAAAGAATGTAGAAGAGTCATGGGTTTTGCACTTGCTTATTTGTATCCATGTAAATATGTATCCCTTCCACTCTCCCTGTAGGAATCCAGCATTTCCTGAATGTAGAGGATTTCCAAAACCAGCACTATGTTATTCTCTATTGTATAAAAAGCTGCTGCTTCATAACATATCTAAACCAGTTCTCAAAGTAGCTAGCATGTTTTTTAAAGTGTATTTTGTAATCCATATCTTTACCAAAAAAGTGACTGTGCTTTTTGTCTGACCAAATATGCAACAACTTTTGGATTAAGGTTTGTATTTATAAAGGATCAATTTTCATTTTCTCAATGCCTTACTTTTCTATGCAATTGTTGTTGAATTGTTGTTGTCCTAAAAAAAAGATGTATTTGATAAATTTCCCAAAGACTTCAAAGACAGCTTTAAACGCTTGAGAAATATGTTTCTAAATATTTCAATCTGACTTCTTCCCCTGCATTTCTTTCCAAATTGCTACTTAATAGGGAACAATTATCTGCCAGATGGGACTCAAGAAAATGACTGTCTAAATTTCAAATCTTAAACTGATTCAGATCCTCATCATTTTTGCACCACTTAAAATCATCTGATGTTCCAGTTTAGCTGTAGTTCTGAGTGTTTGTTATTTATGTTCCACATTCCTGTGCAATAGGAAGAGATGCCACTGCTGGGTCTCGATGGGGTGAATTGTGAAATTCTCCAGAAATCAGCTCTTTTCCTCATCATTTACATTGCAGTGGTTTCTTACCTGTGAGGCAACACTCTGCCATCACACGTGCAAGGTTGTAATTCTTTATTCATCTCAGTTCAGAATGAATAATCCACCTTTGGGAACGTTTGACAAAAGATTGGCATCTCTGTCTGTAAAGTCTGCTATGTTATAACTGCAGGGGTCACAGCTGACAGCAGCTTCTGTCACCACCAGCCAGTACCGAGCCCACTCTGGTCTGTGTAAGGTTTGTTTAGCCATTTTCATTGTTTCAGGGGTGCAGAAATAGAAATTAGTACCTGCACATTGCAAAAAACTTCACCTGAAGGTGCTGATGCTGTAAAAGATGATCTCAACTGCAAAGAGAGGGGAAAAGGTGGGGGGTGAGTTTCCTTCTGTAACTCACAAAATAGCAACATTGGGTAGAAAGCTCCAGAAGGACTGAGTCTCAGAAATGAATGATGTTTTCAAACCCCAGGACTCCCCAGCTGTGCTGTTGGAATGAGCAGTTATTGCAGGATTGTGCTGGTGACACCTGGGCACAGAGTCTGACCAGTGCTGGCCTGCCTGGCACTCACATTTCTGTCTGAGTGTGTGATCAGGAAGTGATTCCCCCAAAGTCCAGCCCTCCCTGCCCTGGGTGTTCAGGTAAAGCCATATTTTAACGGACACATGAGTGAGCACTTGTCACTCACGTCATCCCACCAGATGTCTTTTGAATCAAATTGCTTGTTCAAAACCCTCTCACAATTGAAAAGGGGTTTATATCATTCACATTCCTACAACAACGTTGTTAACCTCCAATGTAATGATTTTTTGCTATCTGTAAAGTATTTTTATATATTGCCTGTACTATGGTAGATTAGTAATAAATGAAAGGGCATCATCTGCTGCAAGAGTGTTTGGTCTGTTCTTAAATACCTTTACAGCCTTTGAGAAATGGATATCAAGGGGCTGAGTCACCCCCTTGTTTTCTTGTCCATGTCACCCTCCTGGATGCTCGGGAATGGGATGTGCAAAAGGATTGCAGAGTGCAGAGCATTCCATCGTTAATGAGCTGCTGAACTCCCCTTTTTGTCAGGATCCCACCCGGGTTCTGTGGGTGAGACTGAGTCACACTGAGACTTCTTCAATCTCTCTTAGTGTCTGTTCTCCCTCTTTTCATTTTCTATTCCCACCATCCCAATAAAAAGCCCCAAACAATCCACACCAACAGGTACTGCAGAGTCTCAGCCTTAATAAAGCAATAATTTCCATGTAAGTAAATGTCCTTGTTCACCAGTGGATGCTTTTTTACAGACTGAGGATGGACTCCATTTCACTTTTTTTCATCTAAATCTTAATTCTGCATTTCTCTGCTGGAGACACTAAAAGAGACATTTTCATACTGCTGTGCTGGAGGGATGCCCAGAGCCCATTATGGCCCAGTGAGAGTCGAGTTTATACAGCGTTCAATTAAAGACATTTACCTTAACAAAATCAATATTATCCTTTGCATTTAAAACCAGAGAATTCAAACCATATTCCATGCATTTGTTGGCCATGGAGCCAGTGCTTTGCTTTGCTTATTCACAAAAGCCTCAGAGCAGGGGCCATGTGGAAGTTCTTAACTCCCNATTGTGCTGGTGACACCTGGGCACAGAGTCTGACCAGTGCTGGCCTGCCTGGCACTCACATTTCTGTCTGAGTGTGTGATCAGGAAGTGATTCCCCCAAAGTCCAGCCCTCCCTGCCCTGGGTGTTCAGGTAAAGCCATATTTTAACGGACACATGAGTGAGCACTTGTCACTCACGTCATCCCACCAGATGTCTTTTGAATCAAATTGCTTGTTCAAAACCCTCTCACAATTGAAAAGGGGTTTATATCATTCACATTCCTACAACAACGTTGTTAACCTCCAATGTAATGATTTTTTGCTATCTGTAAAGTATTTTTATATATTGCCTGTACTATGGTAGATTAGTAATAAATGAAAGGGCATCATCTGCTGCAAGAGTGTTTGGTCTGTTCTTAAATACCTTTACAGCCTTTGAGAAATGGATATCAAGGGGCTGAGTCACCCCCTTGTTTTCTTGTCCATGTCACCCTCCTGGATGCTCGGGAATGGGATGTGCAAAAGGATTGCAGAGTGCAGAGCATTCCATCGTTGATGAGCTGCTGAGCTCCCCTTTTTGTCAGGATCCCACCCGGGTTCTGTGGATGAGACTGAGTCACACTGAGACTTCTTCATTCTCTCTTAGTGTCTGTTTTCCCTCTTTTCATTTTCTATTCCCACCTTCCCAATAAAAAGCCCCAAACAATCCACACCAACAGGTACTGCAGAGTCTCAGCCTTAATAAAGCAATAATTTCCATGTAAGTAAATGTCCTTGTTCACCAGTGGATGCTTTTTTACAGACTGAGGATGGACTCCATTTCACTTTTTTTCATCTAAATCTTAATTCTGCATTTCTCTGCTGGAGACACTAAAAGAGACATTTTCATACTGCTGTGCTGGAGGGATGCCCAGAGCCCATTATGGCCCAGTGAGAGTCGAGTTTATACAGCGTTCAATTAAAGACATTTACCTTAACAAAATCAATATTATCCTTTGCATTTAAAACCAGAGAATTCAAACCATATTCCATGCATTTGTTGGCCATGGAGCCAGTGCTTTGCTTTGCTTATTCACAAAAGCCTCAGAGCAGGGGCCATGTGGAAGTTCTTAACTCCCAAACCCTGTACAAAGGCTGGGAGCCTCACAAACCAGACGGGCTTCGCCAACAAAGAAGCTGTTGCTGGCTAGGAGAGAACATTTTATGATGAGCAAATATATGGCACACAGGGTTTCAGCTTTATTCAGCAACAGGAAAATTTAAGTAACTTAACCTGGAAATTCCACAGCCACGGTCTGAGGACTTGAGCACCTGACCTGATTCTCTGGCTTTAATTTCTGTCTTGGGGCTGAATTAAAGGACTACAACAGTACCCCAGATTTTTCGTCTTAACGGGAAATTTCCTGGATTTTGTAGACTTAACTCACTCTTTTGTAACCCCTCAACACTGCTGACTTTTTTCCCAGTTTTCAGGGTAGCAGCAAGGAAGAAAAATCCATGTTTCTAATGAACATCTGGGTCTCGTATGAGCACTCGCGTGCTCCGCTGTGTAAATATGCGATTTACAGCTTCTTTTTCTTTTTGGAAATACAAATGTAATTTAGTCCATTTAAGAAGCTGCCTCTCAGCTTCAGAGCAGATTCTTTTCTAAATACATCAGCACTGGCTTGCTCAGGTGGCCACGCTCAACTGGGCTGCTCCAAGGGAGCTTCACAGCGAAGAGGAGCTCCCACCCAACACCATCCTCATCCTCCCTGTCCCTGTGCCTTGCTTGCACTGGCTGCTCCTCTGAACTCATCATCTCGGTGAACTCGTGGTGTAGAGGGGCTTGAATTAACTTTATTTAGGGAAGGCAAAGCCACAGCAGCTGATTTCAGCTCCTGCTGACCCAAAGGGCAAAACTGCACAGCACAATTGTGAGGTTGGGAGGGATCACTTACCCTAAAAACCTGGGCAAGGGAGGTGGGAGAGGCTGGCAGGAGCTGCCCTGCACACGAGTGGGCACTGCCAGGCACCAGAGGTGACAGCAGCACACAGGGTCCTCTGTTCCACACACCAAATCACGGAGGGCACAGGGGCAGCCACTAAAATAAACCCATTATCTGTTGCTCAGACATACACACAAACAGCAAAAGGATGAAGATTTCTCTGAGATTTGCAGTCTGCCAGCTCTCTAACTACCTGTGAGAGCTCAGCTCTGCCCAGGGATTTTGGATATCAGGCCAGGGAGGGGGTGTGGGGAGCAGCCAACGTTCACTGTGCCAGCCTTGTTTTCTTCAGGGACCCTTCCTCTGCCAGCTGCATCATTTCTGCACAGCTCTGGGCTTGAATGCCATTAAAGAAGTTATTTCTAGGTGTTATTAACTGCTCTAAGGGCTGGGCTGTCCCTTGGGCACCAGAGAGTAAGAAACCAGCAGTAACAAAGTGCAGTTTTAACTCCTCACACCCCTGGGCCTGACCTGCAGGTTTAGGTTGGCCTGAGTGTACTTTTCATGGACCCCTTATACAAATTACTGAAAGACAAGCAGTGCCATGAATGCCTCCTTAGCTGCCTGATTCCATCAGCACCAGCAGACCAGTGCCATCAAAGCACAACTGATGTGCCATTTCCAAGCTTTTCCATGATGAGCTTCACTAAAGGAGAAGCAGGGGGGAAACCTGAGACCTTTCCCTTCCCATTCTCCAGGGACCAGCTCAGTCAGGAGCACCTTTCTTTCCTTACCTTTATTCTTTTCCCCAGTTCCAAACTCAAACAGTTCCATAAATCAGGATTTGTGCTGGCTTCTATAAAGGGCTCCTACAAGAAACCACATTGGCTCCATCCACCTCTATAAAGGCCAAACAGCATAAGGAATAAATGGAAGGAATAAATGCACTGGGGCTGGGACCGTGTGTCTCACACTGGCAGTGCTACACTAACAGCTGGATTCAGGGATGTGAAAGGTCTTTCCCAGCCTAAATGATTGTCTGATTTTCTAGGCTTTGCTCTGGGAATGGGCCTCACTTTGCCTCAGAACGTCGCTGCTCCCTGCCAGCTGCAGGCTGGGGCACAGCAAACGTGCTCTTTGCACTGCAGGGAGCGTTGAGGGGGTTTTGTTTCCCCTGGCAAGGAGAAAGTCGGGGGAGCTGCAGGGCAGGTTCTCTGCAGCACAGGATGGCAGTGCCATCTGCAGGGAGCTGAGCTCAGTGCCCATCCCATCCCAGCCCTGCTGGGAACCCACCTGGAGAGACCCCCAGGGAGCAGGGGGTGGCCTGGCCCTGGCCCTGGCTGGGTGAGCCCTGGGAACCTGCCCTGGCACTGGTGCAGAGCCCATCACTGTCCCTGGGGATCCCTTCTGTGTCTGGGGAGGGTTTAGGTTCTGAAACTGCAGATTTGGAATGATCCAGAGCTTCTTAGGAAAGGCACTGGAGTCATCTGAGAGCCTCACACACAAGGGCTGCAAAGAGCAGCCCCCGACAGGGACTCCCTGGCTCTCAGGAGGAGGAGCAGAACCCCCTGAAGGTGATGGAAAGAACAATTCACTCTGCATCAATCTCATCTGTTTTATAATCAACAGAGCTGGAGGCTGCCCTGGAAGGAGCTGAAAATCAGATGTACTCACTCACCAGCCATGGCTTTACCCAGAGCATTCTCCAGCAGGAGGAACAGGAAAGCTCTGAAATGGTGTTTGTTGCCTCACCAAGGAGAGTGGCTGCAGGTGAAGAACCATGGTCAGACACAGGCTCAGGACAATTTAACAGGACAGTCCATCTGGTTACACTTCAGACATGGTGCTTTGCCATCCAACAAATTCCTGCCTGTGCCACTGCATCCCATTTTCCACGCACTGGAGCCAGAGGACCCCCTATGTTCACTGTCAGTCACAGAGAAATCCAAACATTGCAAAATTCAAACATTTAAAAATGACAAAATTCCTTGGGGTTATCCAGTGGTTTTTTCACCCCCACAGCACAAATTTCTCAAGGAAATGTTATGACCTTCTTTGCACACGTGGTGAAACTGAGGCGTGGGGAAGGGACTCATCCCAAGTCCCAGCTCCAGAACTGATAACTGGGGACAAACCCCTGGTATCTGCAGTCTGAGCCTGGATCAATGTCCACACTCCTGCTCCCCCTCAGTCATGAATCTGAGGTGGCTGCAGCTCCTCCTTGCAAGGAGTGACCCCGAGGTGCTGCCCATGAGCTCAGGTCCCACGGAATCCTCTGGCATGGAAGCCTCAGGACAGCTGGACATTGCTGCTGTTGGCACAGCGTTCCTGGTGCTCCAGGAGGAGAAACACCAGCCTGTTGTTCTGCTGTCCTTTGTTCCTGAATTATGCATCCCTCTGAAGCAGAAGTGAAAGGTATTCACTTCATTTCTGGTATGTGGTAGAAAGTGGGATTTCAGGAATGGCCAAAATCCTGCTGCAAAGACAGCAAATTCCACATTGATTCCTGCTTCAGTGGGTACAACATCTTTATACTGATCAGGCACTCACTGAGAAGCTGTTATGGGTGGAAATACAAGGTGTATTTTCTACCCTGTAATAAAAAGGGTTTATTAACCTCTGTTCAAAGCCAGAGCTCTCTGGTTTTAGGCTGGGGTTACCCTCTGTGTGTTTGACACCATACCTGAGCCACTGAGCTGCTTCCCTCGTGCTTCCCTCTGTCAGTAACCCGGGGTGGCAGCAGGAGTGACACTCAGAAGGGGAGTCCTGGCACGGTGTGGCTGCAGGAGTGACACTCAGAAGGGGAGTCCTGGCACGGAGTGGCTGCAGGAGGGACACTCAGAAGGGGAGTCCTGGCACGGTGTGGCTGCAGGGGGGGC
>VZTH01002976.1:15286-124638 GCA_013397815.1 Aleadryas rufinucha
CTCAGAAGGCGAGTCGTAGCGCGGTGTGGCGGCAGGAGTGACACTCAGAAGGGGAGTCCTGGCATGGTGTGGCTGCAGGAGTGACACTCAGAAGGGGAGTCCTGGCACGGTGTGGCTGCAGGAGGCTCTCACCTGGCTCTGGATCCGGGTACAAACCTGCCAGTGCTGGAGACAAACTGGATTTCATCTCCTTTGGGATCAGGGCTGGGTCCAGCTGAGTTCCCTGCGGGAGGAGAGGAGGGGCTGGGGTGAGGTGACCCCACAAGAGCAGCAGCAGCCCCAGCAGTGCCAGCAGGGCTCTGCCACAGCACTGGGACATCACAGCAGTGCCTGGCTCTGCCCTGGCCCCAGGACCCTCGCTGTGCTCACCTGCAGTGCTGTTTAAAGCCTGGTCCATTCACTGCCCCATTGTTCCCATTCACCTCTGTGCCATGTGAAATATCCCCCTGTACAGCCCCTGAGCTGCACAAACCCAGCTGGCAGTGAGCAGCCCTCACTCGAGGTGCTGCACATCACAGACACAGAATCTCCTGCTGAGAGCATCAGGCCAGTGTTTGCCCAAACCTTTTTTTTCATAATTTAGCTGTTAAAAGACAAAAGGGGGAATAGGGAGAGGAGTTCGTCCCACAAAGTATATTTCTTGGTTGCTGAGAGACTTCAAATCTCCCTAATGAATAAACACAGCACACTTAATTTTGTTTATGAAAACAGACTTATTGTGATGGCAAAAAGCATGAGTCAGTGCCCTGGGTGAGGGGAGAGCAGCAGCTGGAGACGCTCACCGAGAAGCAACGCCTCGGAAAGCAGAGCAGCTCTCCTCTGCACCAGTGCCAAGAGATGCAATTCCTCCTCTAACACAAACCACCAGCTCACAGGGAGTGGGAGAAGCTTCCTCATGACCTGGCAGTTGGCTGCTGAGCAAACTCTGCCATGGAAAGCTGTGGATCTGTGAAGGAGCAGCAGACACTGCACGCCCTGAGCCCAGCCCAGCCCCAGGATGCTCCTGCTGGAGCTGGCCCCAGCCTGGCCTGGCTTTGGGCTCCTGGGTAACAACCAGAGCTGCTGCTGCTCCCTCACTGAAACCCAGCAGGGTCACAAGGGAAGGTGAAGATCTGAGCCCCTCGAGGGGGAGGAATTGCTGGCTCCACACAGCACATTCCCCATTCATCCCTGCACCCCTCTGATGCGTTTGGCATTTATTTTGCTTGGACAGAATGAGCCAAGAGGGATCTGAAAATGTTCCTGTGGCTTCCTGGCCTGGTGAAGGTCCTGAGGCTTCCCATAAGCAGGTGCAGCATTATTTCCTCAAACTGATTTTACTGTCTGAGAAATGTCTCACCACTGGACTCACTTCCCACATCCCATCTCCCAAAGGGAACTCCGGTGTCCCAAGCACCTGAGGAGCCCTGAGCTGTCACTGGGACACGTCACCTGCCACCAGCACCCTGCAGAGCCAGGCTGTCAGCTCTTCCTCTGCCCCTCAGCACATCTGCACAAACAGCCCCAGCCCCTCCTCACACCGTGGGCCTGCTGTTCCCCTGCCTCAGTTTCCCTGATGGAAATGTGCCCTGGCTGCACGAGGGATGGAGGATCCTGAGTAAGGACCCTCCCAGCCAACTGTCCCTGGACAGAGCCCCTTTGTGTGCTGGGGGTGACACACAGGGCTCTGTTCAAACACAACGGGCCAGACACAAGTTCAACGCTTTTCCTTCCTTCCTTAAGAAAGAATTCAAGAAAGGAACCCATTTTCAGAAGGCCAAGCATGGAGGAAGGAAATAAATTTCAATTTAAAACCTTAAATTTCAATTAAGAACCTTAAATTTCAATTAAGAACCTTAAAAAGCTAAAATTGCTCATCTTACATTGGTAATGCCACCACACACACCACAGGAGAAGGGCCAAGCTATCCCAGCTCCCTAAAAATGTCCCACAAAGACTGAAACAAGCAGAGATGTAAAATTCTGTCTGTTCCACTTTCCACATAAGGCAGAGAAGAGCCTGTCCCTGCAGTTACAATCTTTGATGGCAGAAAGACAATGAATCAGAAAGGAATTATGGATTTTAGCTTGGGCTGTCCATTATTAAGGGGCCTTTCAAGCTTTTGCCATACAGCAGAAAGAAGTGTGGGCTCCTGGAGGCTGGGCTTTGCTCTGCAAGCACACAGACATTATTTGCAGATATTTAAAGCAGTTCTCTAACAGGTCAAACTATTGCCTGTCACACCTGCTGGCAGAGCAAGGCTGGGGCTCGTGGATTTTCATCACTGAAGCCTGCACCTTTAGCCAAAAAATCACCAGCTACAGAAAATATAAATCATCAGCTATAGAATAATAATAATTTTTTTAAAAAGGAGTGTAACTTCTGCAGACTGAAAGGTCACATTTATCCAGGGTGAAGATGGGATCCCAGGAAGTACCCAGGGCTGTGTAATACACAACCAGGGTGACCAAGGGGGATTTTCACACTGCTTTTGCACTGACTCACATTAAAATACAGGCCCAGAGCAGTGAGGTGTGACTGGGAATGGTTCACAGTGCGACTGTTGTGCTCCACGGGCTGGTTTCACCCTTTATGTTGTTTCTTTGTCAGAGTGATTGATGTGCCCCTGCCTGCCCAGCCAGGGCTCCCCACGCTCAGGGCAGCTCTTGTTCCAGGGCTGATTGGCTCTGCAGTGTTCAGCAGTAACTCTATGCTCCGCTTCAAGAATTATTTTCAAATGGTGTCACGTATCAAATGAAGCCTTGGGTAAATTAAGGCCAGCAAGCAGCAGCAGAAGTCCTTCAGTAGCCTGTGTTAGTTACACACCAGTGTTTCTGTTACTGCATTTCACAGAGAAATTGCCATAAAAGAGTGAGAACTCTGTGATCCAAGACCTTCTGTTCTTTTTCTTTTTGGTACCAGACTCGTCCCCTGAAGCTTAAGATGGTTGAATCACAGATGGATCCTTTTCCAGCTCCTTTGAAGTTCCTGATTAAACAGTGACTTTTCATGGATCTGCAGTACAAAGCCAATTCCTCATCTGCCACAGCAGCACAAATGGAAGAGGATGTGACACCAGCCCGATCAAAATGTCAGAAGTTTCATATAAAACCTGTGACCATTCCTGCTCTGGTTCTCACAGATGTCAGACTTTTCGGGTTTCCTGGCCTCAGAAGATGGAGAAGAGGCACCACCTCCCCAGCAGCACCCCTGGCACCACGAGGGCCATTGGATTTCCCATTTTGCTGTGCTCTGTGTGCCCCTGGTACAGGAAGGTCCTGGCCCTTCTTAACATACAGATACTACTACAAACAATCGATGGAGAACAATCCTTTCCCCCTAAGATCCGTGTGAAATCCTCCATACCCAAAAGTACTCATAATTCAGGGGGAAAAAAACGTATTAAAAACTAATTCTGTGGTACTGAAGTTGGCTCAAACCAGCCCCTTTAAAGCAAACAGAGAAACCTCCCTGAGCACTGCAGATTAGTTGGCTTTTCACCAAGCAGCTCTGATTGAAAATCAAAGGCAGATGTGAGGAGAGGAGCAGCAGTTCCAGCTCTCCCAGCAGCCGCCTGTGGCTGGCACGCTCCCGAAGCTCTCCCAGTACCCAACTGGGACCGGCTGGGCCCCGTGGGCCGGCCTGGCAGCTCCATGGCCAGGGCCTTGCTGCTGTCCCTGCTCACACACAGAGCTCACAGAGCAGGAGGAAGGCAGAGGACTCACAGGGCTTTGTTTCCTTACACCTGAGGGGTCTGTGTGCAGCCCAGAGTGAGGAGCCACGGAATCCATCCCTGCCTCGTCCTGCACAGGGCACAGGGGCTCCACTTATGCCTTTTCTTGGTCTTAAAATCAAGAGCCAAACACGGTTAGAGGGGAAAAAAGGGATTTTGCCTGGGTATTTGTTTTAAGGATCCTTGGTGTACTCTGTCCAGGTGGAGCACACTGGAATGCACCCCCAAATGCACCCCAAAATGCACCCCTGTGAGCACCCCTGAAATCCACCTCCACAATAATTTGGGTATAAAATTATAGGCTTTACCAATTAGCAAATCTATCAAAGATTCCCCAGTGAGAGGCTGAGTGAACCCCCCTCCCCGAGGAACCTTCCCCCCCTGGCCAGGCCTAGCTCAGGTTACAAAATGTGTTCCAGAGAAGCCCTCGGTGTCTGAGGCTTCTGAGATGTTTGGTCTCCTGGCTGAAGGGAATATTGGCTCTGTGCTGGTTATCAAAGCTGAAGGATTAGAAGTGTGTGGGCTAAAAGGCCCTTAAGGATACATAAAAGTTCTACAAAAGAGTATATAGAGGGGGTATGTATAAAAAGCAAAAAAAGCATCATGGCATCACCATCACCCCAAAGTGCAGCCAGCAACCAGAGAACTGCAGCAGCCTGGGCAACACAAGAGCACTGAGCAGCTCTAAAACTTCCTTAAAAAAGGACTGAAGAAGAAAGAGAGAGTGTGGTGATAAAAGAGGGTTTGTGCTGTGCTGGCAGAGGAGCAGAATTGATGATGTGATGAGTCAGTTCCCTCTGCAGCATTAACAACCCTCGACAGCCCTCTTCCAAAAGCAGCCTCTGTTCGAGGTCCCTGGCTCCAACATCATCCTTGGGACAAGGATCTGTCTTCTCTCAGACTTGACTCTTCTTTTGGGGGAGGACAAAGCCACCATGGCACCACGACAAATGGTTCCAGGGCTGAGGGGCTGCCTGGGAGCTGCCTGGCCCCTGGGCAAGAGGGAACATTCTGTGTCAAAATACATCTCACGTGAATGATCCTATTTATGGCACGAATTTCAGCCTATTCTAGCTTGCCCTACTCAGAAATATTAGGAGAATTAAACTTGAAAATTGAAAATCAGATCCACTTCCACGTGCAGAATTGAACTTTGCAGGATTCTCTTTTTTTTTGGAAGTTCTGGGTACAGTCCCAAACACTCCCTGCCTGCAGGATGCCTGCAGTGCCTATCACACCAATGACACTTTGTCTCTTGGCAAAAGATGTGCAAAATGAGACCTGACTCAGAGACTGCTCACCAACAGCAGTGAAAATTCCCCTGGAAGTGTCCCACAACAGCAGAGCGAGAAGGTAACCCTGTCTCTCAATTAATTCTCTCTGGACAGGGAGAACTTGGAATATCCCTGCAACATTGGGCAGCAGTGTGTGAGCCTGTGATAACAGAGAGCCTCAGAAGCATTAGTTTTATTCATTTTGTCCTTTCCTCTATAACAAAACAATCTGAGAATGGCAGTGCCATTAAAGCAGAGAAGGTGGAAATAAGATCCTTGCTAAGAAACCATTCACCAACATGGCCACAGATAAAAGATCAGCTCTGCTTCATGACTCATCCCTGAATCTATAACTATTTAAATACTCAAGTACTTTGAATTTTATGTGGTCACAATAAATAGCAACAGGCAATTGAATTCACATCCTCAATGTGCAATACTTGCTTAAGGGAAGCTCTCCACCTCACCATCTGCTCCCTCTCGCTTCCCTCTTTCTCTTATTCCTGCATCATCTTGGATTTCTACCTCCTTCTTCTCCCAGGAGAGCACAGAACCCTGGAAAGCACTCCCAGCACTGCAGAACCATCTTGAAAGGAATGAGGAAATAGTCCAGGAATTTTTACAGGAGCAGCTTTCATGCTCTTTACACTCTTTGACCTGCAGACTCTGGGCACTGCAGGCAGGATCTCAGTGCAGTGCAGTCCACCTTGGTCCTTCCAGCAAGGAAACACGCTGGCTTCACGCAATAATATAAGTAAATAAATAAATAACTAATGAAATAAGTGGTCTGACATTGCACAACGAGCACAGTCCATGCTGGGAGATGGAACCCTGCACGCACAGCCCTGTGTCTGTCTCACAGAGCCCAGCCTGCCTCTGCACAAAGACACCCATTTTGCTCCAACCCTTCCCTCAAGACAGAGCTGGAGCTGGAGCTGGACTCCAGCCCAGCAGAGCCCTCATGGGAAGCAGCTGCTCACAGGCAGCCTGGGCTGGAAATGGACTTGGACACAGGGTCCACCAATGGCTCAGCACATCCCAAAACCTGGGGGACGTGGCTCTCCCGAGCCTGGTGGCTGCTGACCCTGAAACCGAAGCAACAACCATGAGTTCAGTGGCAAGAACTTCAGCAGAGCCATCCAGCTACTCCAGAGCTGGGGTTTCAGCCTTTCTCCTGTTGCCAGAAAGGGCTTTAGGGCTAAACCCAAAGCGTCCCAGCTCCTTTGTTGTGGAGCTCTGTCTGCACTGGGCCTGCCCGAGCCAGGAACCACTTGCCAGCTCCTCCTGCACGGCTGGGGCCCCACCCAGGGCACTGGGGTCCTTTTCTGCAGCATCCACCAGTTCTTACCTGTTTTTTCAAGCCTCTGAGTACCCACCAAGCTCCACATCTCCACCATTTATCTCCCACATGTCCAAGTGTGCATCCAGATGGCAGCACCTGCAGCACTCCCCATCCCGAGGTCACTGGGGGAGAACATGTGGGGGAATTTGGATCAGACAGGGGCTGTTCCAGCATTAGGCCTTATCAGTCACAACCACCTGGGTTCCATCCCCACCTCAGAGAGGGACACAACGCTCACGTTGTTCCCTGTGCTGCTCTCCGAGGGATTCGGGACATCTGCAGCGCATTACAGCCTTCTCAAAGCAATGTTGTCTACATTAAGTACAAGTATTTAATTAGCACTTCATTTAGAGCATGTGGTACAGCTCACAGCTCCAATTCGGGCCAGAGATGGTTTTCAGGGGTGGGTGGAAGCAGGGGGTGATGCCAGGAGAGCAGAGCAGCTCACGGCTCACAGAGCGCGCAGGGAACCTGCCCCGACCTGGAACCGGGGAGCAAACACAGCTCACAGGAACCACTGGCACCAGTGGCACGTAGCACAGGACATCCCTTCCCTGTTTGTCACCTGTGGTACCCCCAGGCCCGTGGGAGGGAGGCTGTTCTTGCCCCTAAGGTCCGGGGAGCTGGGAGCTGATCCCGTCCATCCCTGCCCGGACACGCGGCAGGGCCCCGAGCCCGGTCCTGCCTCGCCCCGGGGAAGCCCCGATGATTCAGACACCCCTGTGAGTCACCCTCCCTCCATCCCTCCATCCCTCCCTCCATCCCTCCCAGGGAGAGGCTGATGAGCTGCTGCCCAAGGCCAGCACCATTTGGGCCGTGCAGTGTCCCCAGCCCAGCAGGAGCCCCCGTCCCGGGTTCCCTGCTCTCCCCAGATCCCACTGCACCACTCGTCCTAAAGCTTTCTGAAACAAACCTCTCCAGTAACATCCAGTGGAACTTGCCCGTGGTTCTGTTGGTTCCTCAAGGACTGGGAGATTCCAGTGTCTGTATCAGCCCTAAATATTCCCCCTTGAAGGAGAGCCAAAGCCTCAAATGTGAGTTTCTTGCCAAGGCTGAGAGCAAGTCAAAGGCATCTCACAGACAGACAAGCAGAGTCACTGCCCCAGAGCTGCTGCAGGGATCCAGCTCTCTATTTCACACCTCTCAGGCTGAAGTCTTGATCTGGCCAACCTCGGATTTTTAAAGCATCTGCCCGAATCCCCAAATCCAGCTACTTTTGTAGTACCTACAAAAAACACGAACTAACAAATATCCCTTGGTACATACAGCAAATACACTGTAATATTATCACAATAAATCTCTACCAGACAGACCAAGAAGCTGTGGTTTTGTGGGGTTTTACACACAAATGCACACACATCTATCTGCTCATGTACACAGAGATCTATAAATACAGCTATTTGTATATGTATGATAAAAACTCCTCCTTGGCAGTACCTAAAACTGCCATTAAAGTCAACATGACTGTGGGGAATGCACAAATAAAATCCCTGATTGACACTTTTCTGGTTTATGTGCACTGTGCACACTTTTTTTACTGTGCTGTCTCTTTGCAAGAGTTCTCCCTGCTTCAAGGGGCACCAGGAATTTATTTGTCACATTTCATTCTGTTAGCATATTCCTTCCAAGTGTCACACTCCCCCAGAATATGGCCATTATCATCCAGTTATCACTGGGGACAGCAAGGGACACAGTTCAGGGACAAACAGCTCTGCTGTCATCTTATGTGAGAGACTCACACAAAATTTATATGTTACATGGATGGAAGGCAACACATCTCTGAACAGATTTCTGAGTGCCAAAATACTGCCCTGTCACTCCTGGCCCTTGTCAATAGTCTCTCTCCACCTTTTCTGTGGGTACTGGAAGGTCACAACTGGGTCACCCCAGAGCTTCTCCTCTCCAGGCTGAACAACCCCAATTCTCCAGGACAGCTCTCCTGGGGTCTCATTGAAACCTAAAAGGTTGGTCCCAGTGTGACAAAATGCAAACGCAGAAGGTGCTTGTCCTGCTCTCTGCAGTGACTGTGATATGTCTGCCACAGCAACAGCAGCTGGGAAAGGCTGAGTTTGCTTTTTAGCATGACCTAATTCACACTGTGTGCATGCTCTGGGGAGCAGCGTGGCTGGGCTGGGGCTGGGGCTGAGCCCTGGCAGATGCAGGAGTAGAACTCCAGCACTGAGCACCTCTGGCTGCTCAGCTCCAGCTCTCAGGGCTGGGCTGGGGCTGGGGCTGAGCCTCAGCAGATGCAGGAGCAGAACTCCAGCACTGAGCACCTCTGGCTGCTCAGCTCCAGCTCTCAGNCACCTTTTCTGTGGGTACTGGAAGGTCACAACTGGGTCACCCCAGAGCTTCTCCTCTCCAGGCTGAACAACCCCAATTCTCCAGGACAGCTCTCCTGGGGTCTCATTGAAACCTAAAAGGTTGGTCCCAGTGTGACAAAATGCAAACGCAGAAGGTGCTTGTCCTGCTCTCTGCAGTGACTGTGATATGTCTGCCACAGCAACAGCAGCTGGGAAAGGCTGAGTTTGCTTTTTAGCATGACCTAATTCACACTGTGTGCACTCTCTGGGGAGCAGCGTGGCTGGGCTGGGCTGGGGCTGGGGCTGGGGCTGGGGCTGAGCCCTGGCAGATGCAGGAGTAGAACTCCAGCACTGAGCACCTCTGGCTGCTCAGCTCCAGCTCTCAGGGCTGGGCTGGGGCTGGGGCTGAGCCTCAGCAGATGCAGGAGCAGAACTCCAGCACTGAGCACCTCTGGCTGCTCAGCTCCAGCTCTCAGGATTGGGGCTGGGGCTGGGCTGGGGCTGAGCCTCGGCAGATGCAGGAGCAGAACTCCAGCTCTGAGCACCTCTGGCTGCTCAGCTCCAGCTCTCAGGGCTGGGGCTGAGCCTCGGCAGATGCAGGAGCAGAACTCCAGCTCTGAGCACCTCTGGCTGCTCCCCTGCAGCTGCAGGACACGAGGGAGATGAGTGCTGGGGAGAGGCAGCACACGGAGCCTCTTCTGAGGGAAGCAAAGATGAGGAGAGTGAGTAGAAGGAGCAGGGGTCTCATGGGGAGGAAACTCTGATTTACATTGTCCAAAGGCATAGAAACAGGACATAATGAGGAGACAGGAAAGACATCTTGGGCTTTGATTCTGCTGGCTCTCCTTCTCCTCTCTGCATATTCCCTGGAAGTTTTCCTTGTGGCACAAACTGCTTCATGTGCATCTTGTTTACTTTTGGCCTGGATCACTTCCTTTGGAGCCAGCCCAGCCCCTGTTGGGAACATCAGATAAATCTGGATTCATTTGAAACTCCCTTTTGGAAGAGGCAGGGTTGTCCTTGTCAACATGTCAGATTAGGAATGCTCCATTTGGTTTAATGGGGCTGGCTTTTGGTTTAATCCAAAAGACTCCATAAACTTCCATTGTAATTTATGCTCCAAAGCTTGCAGTCTTCAGAGCTCAGATCCCCCCTCCTTTCCTTTCTGTGATTTTTTGGAGGCAGTGCCTTCCTTTCTAAGCTGTGTTCCTTTGCTGTGCATCAGATCAGTTGTATCCACCAGAGAGGCTCCATTTATTCTGGTGTAAGAAAGGGTTCTTATCAATCTGAAAACAATACAATTGTTATGATCTGCAAGGTTTAAAAACACATCAGAGAATGAAGGGAAACCAAGGAACAGAATGTTACAGAAGGGTACCTGAAATCACTGCAGTGTCGAGTGGGATCAGATGGATTTCTCCTAACACAGATTTCTCAGGTGTTACTGACAAGTGAGTTCAGACACGATGGAAACAGCAGCTTCTGAAAAGTCTCTGCAGTTGTTATTTTGCTGTTCTCTTACCTCACAGATGGATGAATTCCTCCATCCCCAAAGGAGATAAACGGGACAGTAAAAGAAATCTTTTACATCAGTAACTGTGGAGTTCTCTGAGGTATCTCTTTATGGCAGGCAAAGTGTTCTAAATATGGAATGGATCAGAAAGGTTCTGGGAGTTTTGAGAGGATGGGTAGCTATGGACTCAGTGCTGAGCTGGCACTCAGGACATCTGGGTTTAAATCCCATCTCTGGCATCTCCAGCATCTGGCACCCACACATCTATTGTGTGACTTTGAATGAGTAACTGCCTGCCATTCCCAGCCCATGGAACAGGGATAATGACACTTCCTCACGCTCCCCTTTGGTCTGTCTGATCCACTTAGGTGAAAAATTAATCAGCTCAGGGCCTGTCCTTCCACAGCCGCAGGAGCTGGTCAGCCTGGGACTCGGAGTCAGCGGCGTTTGGCCAACACAAAATGTTTTTCAGAGATGGTTCAACCCTTTTGGAGGAGCTCAAAGGCTGGAAGGGACCCCATTCCAACCCCCTGCCATGGACAGATCCACTGTCCCAGGTTTCTCCAAGCCCTGTCCAGCCTGGCCTTGGACACTTGCAGGGAAGGGGCAGAAACGATGCTGAGAAAGCTCAGCACACTGAGGAAAACATTCCCCCATAACCCTCAGAGCTGGCACAAATAGAGCTGTCAGACATTTTTAATATTCCTCAGCTATTTAAAATGTGAATATTCATCATTCTTGCAAACCAGAGCCTAATTGGAATCATAAATTATTGCTTCAATGTAGAGCAGAAGAGCAGCTTGTGTTCTGAAGCTCATTTCACCCAGAGGAGCCCCAGTTACACCTCGCGTGTCCCTGAGCACGGTAACGAGGCACCAAGCACAGCACGGGTTTTACCCTTTACAAAGCACTAAGGGACAACCCCAAATTTCCAAGCTGGATGGCTTAAATACATCTTCTTACCCCTAAAAAAGCTTTTGAAGAGGGTGCTGAGCAGCAGGAGCAGGTGGGGAGGGTGTCTGTGTGGCAGCATGGCCCTCTCTTCAACCTCTGACACGTCCAAAGGCCGCTGGTTCCCACTTCCAGTGGGGACCTGAGAGCTCTGCAAGTTGTTTCTTAAATAAGTAAAGCTCTTAGAATCACAGAATGATTTGGGTTGGAAAAGCCCTCCAGAACCACCAAGTCCAAGCTGTGCCCATCCCCCCCTTGTCCCCAGCCCAGAGCTCTGAGTGCCACCTCCAGCCCTTCCTGGGACACCTCCAGGGATGGGCACTCCAAACCTCCCTGGGCAGTTCCAAGGCCTGAGCACCCTTTCCATGGGGAAATCCCTCCTGAAATCTTCATCAGGGTGGCAGGGGATGAGCACAGGAGCTTCCCAGCTCTCTGTAGAGCTGGGGCTGAAGGGCCCTCTCTGGAGTTTGTCCATCAGAGGGGAGAACAAACCCTGCTCTGGGTTGTGGCTGCACCTCCTGAGCAGCCCCAGTGAGCTGAGCACACGCTCAGTGCACGTGGGCTGAACACAGCAAACACATCTGGAGACACTGCCAGCTCCAAAAGCTGCAGATTTTCCTGCTGGTAAATGCAGAGGAACACTCAGCTCCTGCCCCAGGAAGGACCCTCAGCCCCAGGGAAAATCAAAGTGGTACTGACAGGACCCAGTGCAGAACGTGGCCCAAGGCAGGACACAAAACCAGGGCAAAGCTGGGTTCTCATCAGCTCTGAGGTCTGGTACTCACACGAGTGCTGGGAATGCCTCTGTTCCTGCTCTGTGTCCGAGACCAATTCCATCTCCATCCCATTTCCAGGTCTTCTTGAATAGATCTGCTCAACACAGGGAAAAATGGCAGGGTTTAGTTCCACAAAGTAATAATTAAAATGAGCAGTTCTTCTGTATGTGTCAAAGTACTGGGCCTGTTACATCTTAATAATAATAGTAACAATAGTAATAGTAATAATAGTAATAGTAATAATAATAATAATTCCAACATCATAAGTTTTCCTCAACGGAAAAATCTAGAAATCAAAAAGACATTGTTTATATTTGGATTTTCATTAGATAAAAGACTTCCCATTTTAGCCTGGTTTTGGTATAAAAATAGCACCAGGGTAAGAACCAAAACCTAAAGCTGTTCTATTTGTGTTAACAACAGTTCTAATTTCAGGCTGCCTCTTTCCTGCACTACATTTTTCTATATTTCCTTTTGAGAGTTGTCCAAGATCATAGCCTTGAATCCAAAACTTTTACCATTTCCTTGTAGGTCCAGCATCAAATCCCAAGGATCAAATTATTTCCTGGAATTTAAGTGTCTCTACAATAGATCAAATATATATTTAAGAAAAAGCTTCAGATTATTTAATGTGTGCATTTCTTTTAAGAATATGCAAATTTAAAGAAATAATAACAACTTAGAGTGAGGCATAAATTAAACACCAGCCATTTTAAATTTTATATAAATTATTTATATGTTCTCAAAAAGTGCATCAGTGCTGCTGACATTGTAAAGAAAGTCGAGGGAGTAATTCTCCAAGAAGCTGGAGAGTTAAATGAGTAAATGAGCTTTACTTGGACTAGGAGCAGGGAGAAAAGGAAATTCAGTGTATTTGAGTTTCAGTACATCTGTGCCCAATGAGAGGTCCTTCAACTCTGAGAAACCAGTGAGGAGCTGAAAAAGCAAGAAAACTTCTCTTCTTCTTCCCATTTATCCACACAAATGAGGTGTGAGAGGCTGAGTCCTGTGAGCTCCAAACCTCTGACAGACACATTGATGAGAAACAAGCCCTTGGGTTTACTGACTTTGGGGGAAACTTCCCTTAGTCCATAAAAGCCTAATTTTAATTGTAACTCGTGCCTGTGAGAGCTTATGGCCTCTCTTCCTGATGCATCCAAAGTATTTCAAGACAGCTTTTAACTAATAATTTTAAGCTGCTGTTTTTAAAGCTTTTAAATTGAATTTCAGGTTTTACTCAAAAGCAGTTTCACACCAACTGGAAGTGAAACCAGGTGTCCTGTAAACAACAGATGCTTTCCAGCATTTCTAACCCAATAAAAATAGAAAACCTGCTCATCTGAATGGATGCCTACTGATTTACAGAATGGATTGAACATTTATCTATCAGGTCTCTCTGAGAGCAGACTTTATAGAGCAAAATAAATCCAACCTGTAAAAGTCAACATTTACTAAGAAAGCATTTTAAAAGAGCAAATGCAAAACAGCTTTAAATCTGTTCTTCACCTCTAAGGTTTCTGACTGCTGATATAGATCATGACTTTTAGTTGTCATTTAAACAACTTCAGTCAATTCCCCTCAAACATTTCCCTTTCCCTGGAGCAAACAGGGCAGAGGCTGCCAAACCCCTGCTGCAGCACAGCTGGCAGGGCTCCGGGCTGGGGTGGAGGAGACTGGAATTCTGTAACTTATTTATGTTTCTCCACAGCTCAGGAAGTGGAGAATTCGGTGCAGAAAATGCCATTTTCCTTCACAGCCACCAGAGGGGAGCCTTTTCCTTCTGTAACTTAGGGAAAGTCTCTTAAAGTGCTCGGCACATGGAAAGCATTGGGAGAGGGAAAGTCAGCTCCTTGGATTTAGCAGGGAAGTTTGGCACCGTTTTCAAAGTCACTAAATACATACATCCAGTCAATTAAAAACAACCCTGCCAGCTTATAACCACACTAATTATTTATGTGTGTGTGCTGAAGACTCTTTGTCCCAGGGCTTTGACATGAAATATGGATTTCCATAGGAGCCCTCGGTGCTTCTCCTCCCTCCCCAACCGGGATTGATTCCCTGGGGAATCCCGGGGCTCCTGCTGAAAGGCCACAGAGTGCCAAGGCAAACCTCCAGTGACAAAGGACAGGCTTGCTGCAGGCTGGGAGCTCATTAACCGTGGGCTCAAATGTCACATCTGCTATTAAGGCTCAGCAGTTTGTTGTGCTGTTCTCGTTTGCAGGGCCAGGTTCATTATCTGGGGATGAGATTTGCACCTGCAGGACGAGCAGGGGTTTTTCTCTCGCTGGGGGTTAAGGGGTCAGGGCCAGATCTGTGCCCAGCAGGTGAGAGAAATCCCAGTGTGGGCTCAGGGAGCTCGGACCAGAGCTCCACTGGCCACCAGCACGGGGGGACTCGCAGAGCCCAGCCCCAGCACCACTGCAGGAGGCCCTGGGGCTGTTTCTGGGGGCATTAACCAGCAAATCCCTGTGCTGGAGGCCAGGAGGATGCTGAGGTGGCTCTCTGGAGAGGAGGTGGGTGGCAAAGGAAGGCTGATGTCCAACCCCAAACACGAGGGTCTCTCCTCCACTCCCCCTCTCTCCCGAAGCTGTGGACTCAGCAGCTCTGTTACCATTACATTTGATAAGCTCAGTGAAAAATCAGAGAACCCCCAGCCCCAGAAGGGACAGGGTGGGATTTTCACCTCTGGCTCTGCTTTGAGCAAGGCTGTTATCCCCAGAGCACGGAGCCAGCACAACCAGAGCTCCACAAGAGCCTGAATGGAGCTGGGTGAGGTTCCAGGTGATGCTGCCAGGGCTGGCTGATGCAGAGCCCATCCCTGCTGACCCACACTCGCTGCAGAGCCCCAGGCACGGCTGCTGAGGTGCTGAAACACCTGAAACCTCGAGTCTGCACTGGCTGAAAGTTCAGGGGCGTAAATCCTGTGAGTGGCTCAGCTGCCCCATCGCCTTCCCCAGCCCTCACTGGGACTCCCGTTGTCCCCTCACCTCAGCATGGATTTCACAGAACACAAACAGGCACATCCTGGCTGTCACTGCAGGTGTACAACCCTCTGTGGGGTACAATCCAAGGCCCTGGCATCAGGAGACAAGCCCTGGTGCTGGGTTCTCAGAATTCACGGATTGAAGCTCACCCAAGGGAAGGAGCACTTCTTACTGTCAACAGATTTTGTTTTCAGAGAAGAAACTGCATGTAATAAAAAATCTTCACTTGATACAGGTTCTTAGAAGAGCAAAATAATTGAGATCATGCTCTTTATTTATCACCAGAAAGGGATGAGGTTTTAAAGCTGTTTTGTTCTTCTTTACAGTTGCTGTCAATTCTGACCTTTCCATGTAACTCATCAGCAGTCTCTTATTTCTCCTTCTTTAAATAAAGGGAAAGAAGTAATGAATTTTAACAAAGGCTTCTTATGCCTCAGCAACTCTCAGAAGTCTGAGTTAAAGTAGCACTAAGAAAACCCAAAGAGCTTCAAACTGTTTGAAAAAAAAGTTCTCACCCTCACCATCGATCAGCCTTTATTTGCACAGTATTTCTTGCTTCATTACCCACAGGTTCTCCAGTCATCTGGGTGGAAAGGACCTGATATAAAAGTAAAACAGAAAATGAGAAAATCCAATAAGTTAAAATGTTTGAAGCTTCTTTAAACAAGCACCACGGAGTGCTAATGACATAAAAAATTTCACACCCTTTTCGCTCCTTGTGGAGTTTCTCTCATCAGGAGAAATGCCTTTGCTGGGAACGACTGAACCTCTCCTGGCTTTGTCCATTACCACCTTTTTCCCTGGACGAGGGCTCAGGCAGACAGAGGTGTTGCTGTGCCCCAGCAGCGCTGCCAGAGGCTGTGATTTGTCTCTGGTTTGCCCTTGGAAGTGCAGGGAGGGGAGGGTGCACCCAGCACAGTTTGGGGTGTCAGGGGCAGCCAGAGAGGGAACCCCCAGCAGCTGTGCACAGGCACTGCTCACTCACAGCTCCATTTAACCTGTCCTCAAAACACTTGGTCCTGTTTATCTGAGCAGATAACCAGGGAGCAGCTGGTGAGGCAGAATCTCCCTAATTCACCTCTTTTGGTCCATTTCCATATATTTAAATTTCCATGATAAGTTGGGTAGGTGCTGAACACTTCATGTTTGTCTCTCCTACCCAAGCAAAGCAATCTCAGAACTTCAGTTTGGATAAATACCCACAAGCAAAGCTGTCTGTCCTTCAATGGTCACCTCAGGAAAAAAAAATCCCACTAATGCTCTTGGTTTCACACTTTTGCTATCAGGTCAGAAATTCCTGTTTCTAACAATATTTCACTGTATTTTCCAGTTCCTGCCTGCAGCTCTAACTGGAACCAGGCACAAAATAAATAAAACTCTTTGGCACTTGCAGAGAATTTGTGGGATGGGAGAAACTGCCCACCCTCGGAGAGAAACAAAGGAAACCTCATTAATATCCATGCCTGCAGGAGGCAGAGGGTTCTTCTTCTTGGGATTTAGTCATTAATCTGTTGTTATTACTTTCATTAGTATTGTCATCCATGCTTCTGCTACTTTATACTTTACCAAGTTAATTAATGCTAAAGATTAAAATGCAGCTGCCTGAAACATCCTGCCAGGATTCAAGCTGAAAACCCCAAGAATTCTGGAAATAAAGTTGTATAAAAGAACTGGTCGAGAAACTTTCTTAGCTGTCAGGAGCTGATCTCAGCAAGGTCTGGGATCTCATCTCATTCTGAGGCAGATTAGAGAAAACAAAGGAAAAACAGATCTCCTTTTCTGTTCCAAAACACCCTTAAAACTGTTTTAATAACATTTGCAATGTCCCAAAGTTGGAGAGCTCCGTGCAATGAATGATAAGGCAGCAAATATTTTGGGGCTTCTGATAGCTTATAAAAACAAAGGTTTATAATTTCACTTAATGCTGAAATCTGAGCCTTCAGAGACCAAAACTGAGATGGTGAGATGAGTGGTTAAATGAGGATAAACCTCTACACTGCACTTAAAAACCAGTTGTACACCTGGGAAGAGCCGGATGAGAATTTATGAGGCTGCTCTGGAAGAGCTCACCAGGCATTTGAGCTGTTACTGAGACACAACAACCCTGAGCTGCTCGAGGGGATGGGGGGAAAGCAGATGAAGAAGAAAATTAAAAATGCTGGGGGGAGTGCTAAATGCATAAATTGGCATATTTGTACCTATTTCCATTCTTTTCATATTTCTGAATTAATTTGCTCTTCATAAAAAAATAATGGCAGCCTCAGAGGGAGCTGCAGAGCATTTCAGGCCATGGCACAGAGCAGAGCCACGGAATGGGTTGGGCTGGAAGGCACATTAAACATCACCCCAGTGCCACCCCTGCCATGGCAGGGACACCTCCCACTGTCCCTTCTGCTCCAAGCCCCAATGTCCAGCCTGGCCTTGGACACTCCCAGGGATCCAGGGGCAGCCACAGCTGCTCTGGGCACCCTGTGCCAGGGCCTCCCCACCCTCCCAGGGAACAATTCCTGCCTAATCTCTGAACTAAACCTCCTCTTCTCTGTCAGACTGGAGCCATTCCCCTTGTCCTCTCCCTGTGTTTCCTTAGTTTATCATTCCAAGCACGCTGGAGGGGCAGGGAGCTGTGGGTGGACTCTGGAGCCCGGCTGGCAGCGGGGCCTCTTCATTAGGAGAAGAGGGATGTGAAACGTCTCAGAGTACTTAACTCCAATTAACTGATTAGCTGGAGGTAAAATCCGAGCAAACACAAGGCTGTTTGACGTCTGGAAGTCAGAGACTGCCAGCTGTCTCTGTTTGGAGTACAGGGACCGTCTGGCCTTGCGTTTTGGTGTCGAATTTGGGATGGCTGAGGAGGAGCCCCTGGGCTCAGCCTGGCCAGGGCACCACGTGCAGCGGGGAAGCTGCTGCTGTACAAAGTGACAGCAGATGTGTGGTGCCAAATCCCCACCTTGGGGTGCCCTGGGTGCCCGAGGGGGGTACACAATTCCAGGGGAGAAGAGCTGGAAAAGGAAAACACGTGGCTGTTGGTGATAACTGACGGTGAGGGATCACTCTGGCAGGTAACTGATAACAAGAACACCAGCTCCCTGCTCAGAGATGGGGCTTTTCATCCACAGCTCGAACAGCTCCACGCACTGCTCCCAATTATTACGGATCTTTTCGAGGCCTAGGACAATTTCACAGCTCCATGGAATGATCTGCCCATAGCAGGAGCTACAGGCAAAGCCCCAGCCTGGCACTGCCACACCCCTGCCCTTCCCTGTGGGACCCCCAGCCCTGTGAGGGCACACCTGGGCTGCCTGGTGCTGCTCCTGGCAGTGTTTTTCCCCCCTCTCCCTCCTTTTTACCTTCCCCTCTTGCTGCTCCCCAGGTTATAGGCTGGGCTCAAAGCTCTCAGAGGTCTTTTCCAATCGATGGTGTGAAGCCATGGGTGAGTTTGGGGTAGGTGAGCCCACCCCTGCCCAGGGGAGGTAGGAGCTGGGGGTCCCCAGGAGCTTCAGGCCAGGGCTCAGCAGGGACAGCGGGGGACAGGGCTGGCACCAGGGGCAGTGCCAGGCACCAGGGGCAGTGCCAGGCACCAGGGGCAGTGCCAGGCACCAGGGACTGCCACAGGATCGAGGGGAGCTGTGGCTGCCACGGGAGCTCTGCTCTCAGAGCTCAGCCTCACGCCTGAGCAATGCTCTGAGCACAGAGCCTGAGCACACAGAGCACTCCGAGGGCTCAGGAGCTGCCAGGAGATTTCCCTGCCCTCACTGCCTCCTCTCTGACTCCCCTGTGATCTGTGTCCTGCCAGAGGTTTGCAGCTGTTCTGATTAAATACTTCAACTCTCCGTGTCTGCAGCAGAACCGGGACCTTGGCTGAGGCTGGGACTGCCAATTCTGATTCCTACATTTTCCTATTAAATTTACTGTCTTGTTTCACTGCTTTACCTCATATGACATTTTTGCTTTTCTTTCCCAGGGTTCTTTTAACAGCACTATTGATTCAAATGGATGCAATAAATCGTTTTCAAAGGAACATGTTCCTGTTTAAGATCAAATCAGAACTCTGAGCCAAGTTAATTGTCTTAAAAGGTGTGCTTAGGATCAGTGGAGAAAAGTTTCTTTATTGGATCAGATTCTGATCACAGATTTAAGGAGACTTGCATGGTATGAGACAGGACAAATCTGGCCTTTAATATTTACAGTTCTCCAATAAATCCTAGCAATTAGTTTTTAAATAGCAGCAGCAGCAATATGCCCACTGTTACTTACTGTGAAAGCTTCAAACATTTAACACAGGATAGTTTTCCTATAAAAATAACTTCTAAACTTTGATAGACAAAGACATAAATAAAATACTAAAAATACCTTTTTGCAGAGAACATAAATGTTGTTTATCCCAAGCCATCCTGTGTCCAAACCACATCATGTCCCTGTGCTTCAGCGTTAGACAATTTCCACAGATATTTCAGGGCTATATACAGGCTACATTAGATTGCTGGGATGGCAGGGATACAAGATGACCCTGCTGTAGAAAAAAGGCCAGAAGAGAACCTATTCTGCCTCTAAGCAAATCATTTATACCAGGCAACACCCACTGCAGCGATGCAGCAAACACTGCTGGCAGGGAAAGGGACAACAACCCCAGGGAGATAAACAATTTCCAAAACATCCTGCTTAGCTGGGAAACAAACCCATTCAGAGCTCAGAAAATGATGTTCTGGGTAACAAATGCAACCTGTAAAACAGGGGCACTGCAGACTCCCGAGGTGCTGCAGTGTTTCAATACCCAGTGCCAGCACAGCTCCTCGTTTTCCCTCTGACAGTCCCCAGAGGAAAAGCTTCTAAAGAGGCCAAGTCAGGGTTCAGAAAAATTGGTTTTGAGAACGTTCTTGTTGGCCAAAGTCATTAAATTTGCAAAAATCTGCCAGCACAGCCTCTGTCAGAGAGTTCCAGTAGCACTTCCTTCAGTGAATACCTCTTGAAGCACAGAACAATTTACATGACACCCCTCTCATCCTGCACCAGGCTGGCCCTGCAGGGACTCCGTGCAGCACTCTGGAATTAGGAAGCTGATCTGCTGCCAGCTGAAGGTACCTGGGAGGGCAGGAGTGTGAGACCTGTGTGACACGTTTTCCTCTGTGCTAATGCTCTGCAGCCATGGGAATCCCTCAGCATTCCCTGGATGGGGACACAGAGTTCTCTGTCTGCCACCTGCTTAGCAAACAGCCAGGAACTGGGGAAATCTCACTCACAAAAAGTGCTGCTCCTCCAAGATTCCAGTGGCTGGGAGGTGCCCAGAAGGAAAGGAGGAATTTGATTTGCTAATTCAAAGGAAAAGCTTCTTACCAGCTGCATTCCAGTGCAGGCCAGAAGGCACTGATAACCTGGCCCACGCTGATTGTCTGCCTTTGGAGTTATCCCTGCAGGGAGCACAACACCCTGACCTGGGGCTCAAAATACAAACACCTTCATTTCTCATCTGAAGGAGACAGAGGTCAAAGGGTGTTCTGAGAAAATATTCTCCTCCTCACTGGCAATTCAGTTCCCTGGCACACTGCTACAGGGAGGGATGGGGAGGGTGGGATGCAGGAGATCCTTCTCCTTGCCCAGGCCTCCTTCACGCCCACCCCGGGGTGGCTCAACTACAACATCTCCCGTTTGTTATAAATTTCTACCTCCTGGTTTCTCTGTGCCTCTCTGTAGTGCACAGGAGCATTTTAATGTGTGCAATCCTTAAATGTCAGTGTAATGGGAAGCAGATGAGTCTTTTATGACAGCAATTTTTCTTTCGTTTCTCCTGCTAAAACTATGCAGCGGGAATAAAAAAAAAGATTTAGATGGTGAAAAGAGTGGTTTAGCTCAGACATCCCAGTAATTCTGCCTTTAGCCACGTGAGGCTCATCAGTGCATTAAGGCAGCAGCCTCCTTCAGAGTGCTCCGATGCAAACTGGACTCGTGGAGCTGAGTGAGAATTCCTCGTTCATGCTGCCCAGCCCTTCTGCCAACCAGGCTTTGTTATGGGCTCGTTTTTGGGCTCCTGCAGCTGCCTCAGCTCCCCTGGGCACTGCAGGGGACCCCAGAGCTGAGGGGCAGTGCCTGCCCAGGCAGCAGCACATCCCAGGCTGCAGCACTGGGGAGGAAAAGCCGTTTTTATCCCGTTCCTCCTCCTACCTCGCTTCCAGAATTTTGTACGTGGCACTTGCAGAGCCTGCAGAAGGAGCCAGGGATTTAATGAGCATTTGAAAGTTAAATAATTTGTAGATGTGACTGTTCTGAAGCCTCTGTTTGCAGAGAGCCAAAAAAAGCAATGCCTCTGTATGCAGAGGAAGTTGAACCACTCTACACTTATCCAAAAATCTCTTCAGAAAGTCCTGGAAATGGCAATTGAGCCAGACAGGCACCAATTTGGGCAGGTCACAGGCTCAGGACATGTTCTTGTTACAGCTGCTAAGGGATGGAGATACCTGAAATCAACTGATATCAACTCCCTCCTGCACAAGTACATGAAATTGATTTTCTTTGCACCATTTTGAAAACAACTTTTCAAACATTTATCACACTTATTCAGCTGTATCATAGCAAAGCCTTTAGGTGTTTCTCCTGTCAGGCTGAGGCAGCACAGAGCTCACACTTTAAAGCAAAATTATGAGTAACAGCATTAAAAGGAAAAAAAACCCACAGAAGTAGAAGGGGAAAAAAAACCAGGCAACATTTCAGCAGGCCATGCTGAGCTGTGAGATCACCTGGGATGATTTTCTTCTGTCTGGACTAAGGATCCACTCCTCTGGTGGAGGAGGGACAGCTCCCTGTGCTGAGGGACACTGGAGAGAGTCCCCATCTCAGCAGGTGAGGGGCAGGAGGTGGAGCTGTCCCCATTTTAGCACCTTCACTCACACCCCTCTTTCAAAAGCTCATGAAATATGCTTTGAATGGTAACATTCCTTACCAGGAAAAGTGGGAAGTGGCTCCTAAATCCTCAGTCACCCTTTCAAATTCAACTGTCAGGCTAAGACAAAAGTGGCCCCAGGTACCTGCCCTGGTGGCCCTCAGTGACCCCCAGCTGCTGAACACCAGCTCAGGGTCCTGGCTGCTGCAGAGCAAGGCTGCTCTGGCCAAGGACCACGAGCTCAGGCTGGACCTGACCCTGGGGATGTTGAACATCTGTAGAACCAACCCAACCTGGCAATGAGCTGTTCAAGCCTTGTCCTGCTGGAGCTCACCTGGCTTCGACCAAAGGATCCCAGACTGCTGCCCAGGAGATGTCTGACCTGAGTGACACAGAGACAACCAATTCTGACCAGAGTGTGCATCCCAAACCTGCCGCTGGGGAGAAGCACCTCCCCAGGATCCACAGGGACACCTGCGAGTCCCACGGGAGGGCTGGGTGAGGTGCTCTGACCGGGTCACACCCCCACTGCTGCTTGGGCAAGGAACCACCCACAGAGGGCTTCTGCTCCAGAACCCACCGCTGCCACACCAACCCTGCGTGCAGACAGGTCCAGAAACACCCAGAAAATACCAGCTTCAGATTCCCAACATGTTTGAAATAAAAGCAACAGGATCCATAAACACCCAGAAAATACCAGCTTCAGATTCCCAACATGTTTGAAATAAAAGCAACAGGACCAGGATCTGATCCCGGGTGTCCATCCTGACTTTCCTCCCCCGCTCACCTGAGATTTTGCCACGCTGATGGTTTCTGTTTTCAAGGCTCGCTGCCTGTTCAGCAACGTGAGGTGAAATGATCCAATAATTATCCTTAGCTTTTCCACATGCCCAGAAAGGAATTTGTCATGAAATTACAGCTTTTGAGAAGGAGCACACGGGAGCTGCTTTGTCCACGCACTGCACGAGGGAGAACCTGCTCAGAGCCTCAGCCTGGCAAAAACTCCCCCTTTCTTATGCTCTGTCTACTCAAGAGAGCTCATGAACCACTTCAGGAGTTGCTTTAACCCCTCAGGTAATCTCTAAAGTAGTTGTAATTAAAAATCTGCCTGGAACTGAACAAATCAGCATCAATCCTTCAGACTGAGTGTGAACAGGACTCCTCAATGGCTTGATAATTTGAAGATGGCTGATAGAGAAAAGTCACGAAGTTGAATGGATGAACTGTTCAACACAGAGTATTTTTAATTTCCCCTGCCTTGTTTGTGACTAAGATCTGCACAGAGCTGAGCCACCTAAGCTGCAGCATTATTCACATGCACAATTGGAACAAAGCAGCAAACAGTTCAAATTAATTCTGTATAAAGCCAGAACAAATTGTATCATTTGCAATGCAAATGGCATTTCAAGCCTCATTAACATCTTCTTTAGGATCTGGTGCCCCAGTAGTAGGGTAGAGTGATGCTTCCCCAGCTCCAAGACATGTGCCAAGCACCCTGCCTTAGTTCCTTCTGCCAGGGAAGGAAACAGGAACACAACAAGCACCAAAAGCCACCAGTGATAACAGAACTTGCTTGGCTCCAGTTTGAAAGGTTAACTTCCATTTTAGTGGAGTAAATTTAGTGATGCACCCAAACATTGCCATTTCTTCTGCCTTTGCTTAAATAACTTCAGATCACAGCAGTGAATGGAGATGAAAATGAGAATTAATTTCCTCAAAAAACGACCCAGACCCCTGTGAGCTTCCTTTTACTCTCAGGACTGAAATGAAATCAGATTGTGAGATAAAACCTTTGTACAAATGGAGATGGGAGATAAGAGCTCCAGGATCTGGCTGTCCTGCTTCCTCCTGTGCATCCCTGGTGCTTCCAGCAGGATCCAACTCCTGCTCCACCGTGTGGGACAGCAGCAGTGAGCAGGGGGCTCTGGAACACCCAAATTTTGTGGCAGGAACAGGCTGTGCCCACGGCAGGGTCACCAGGACAGGTCCAGCCCTCTCAGAGCACACAGCTGGCTCTGTGGCAGGTCACTGCTGCCTGTGGGATGGTTAATACTGAGTAATTACATTTAATGGCAGATATGGGAACAAACACCGAGGGACAGTTTGGAAACAGCATTGGAGAGGTTTAAAGGCTGCTCACAGAGGAAACTCCACTGGCTGGGTTGGTTTGTGGATTCAGGCTGATGCAATTACACCAGAGCAGCTTTTCACCAGGGTAACTGATGTAGAAACTCTGTGTAACAGGGATCTTTTCATGCACTTTTTACACTTTTTAACTTTGTGCACGTTTATTTGCATAACTGGAGAAGTCTTCCCTTACAAGCAAACCCCAGGGGAGGCTGAGTGGGGTTTGGGAATGCCAGATTTTGATGGAGTGGCCACGAGGGGTCCTGCTCAACTCAAAATGGTCTGAACCTCCCTCAGCTAAATGTGACAAAATGCAAATGAAAACATGCACACAAGCCTGGGTACATAGATGCACACGCTAAATTTAGGGAATGCAAATACTCATCTGATTCATCTGCCCAGCGAGTGCCAGTGCAGGGATAAATCAGGGAATTGGCTCAGGCCACGGCAGCCCTGGCTTAGCCCAAACACCACCGTGCCCAGCCACAGCAGCTGGGGCTGAGCAAACACCCTGACCCAGCCAGGCTCTGAGACCCAGCTGAGTTCCTGCAGCGTTCTGTGCTCAGCCAGAATCCACCCTGCGCTCATGGCACGCTCTGAAGGAGCAGCCAGGGCTGGGAGAGCCCCTCTGGCAGCAGAGAGCTCCGAGAGTCTGTCAGAACCAGGCTCTGGCAGCACAGAGGGGCACAGACCCGGCTCTGGCAGCACAGAGGGACACAGAGCCAGGCTCTGGCAGCACAGAGGGACACAGACCCGGCTCTGCCATCACACAGGGGCACAGACCCGGCTCTGGCAGCACAGAGGGGCACAGAGCCGGCTCTGGGAGCACAGAGGGGCACAGACCTGGCTCTGCCATCACAGAGGGGCACAGACCCAGCTCTGGCAGCACAGAGGGGCACAGACCCGGCTCTGGCAGCACAGAGGGGCACAGAGCCAGGCTCTGGCAGCACAGAGGGGCACAGAGCCAGGCTCTGCCATCACAGAGGGGCACAGACCCGGCTCTGGCAGCACAGAGGGACACAGACCCGGCTCTGGCAGCACAGAGGGACAACGAGCCAGGCCATGGCAGCACAGAGGGACACAGAGCCAGGCTCTGGCAGCACAGAGGGGCACAGAGCCAGGCCATGGCAGCACAGAGGGGCACAGACCAGGCTCTGGCAGCACAGAGGGGCACAGACCCGGCCCTGCTGGCAGTGCCAGGGGACCTGGGGGCAGCAGAACCGTGCCAGCAGCTGCCCAGCTGTGGCAGAAGCACCTCCACAGAGACACCTGCAGTGAGGCTGAAGCACTCCAATAAAACCTTGGTTGTGCAGCCCACCAGGAGCACTTCTGGGGGAACAAAATTCTGAATGGGGAAATAAAACCCAGATTATATGCACAGATAAACATTTGCCTTTCCATGTGTTGGGTTTGGAGCAGCAGGGCTGGAGTTCAGCCACTTTGGGAGCTGATGTGTCCCCTTTAACCACCCACTTCTCCAAAAAGTGACCCATGGGGTTTTTTCTCACAGTGCAAACTGTCCAAAACCAAGCAGGCTGTGGGGGGACGAGGGCAGAGCCCTGGGTGTGAGGGTGCTGTGAAGGCTCAGCACTCACTCACTGCTCCCTCCCAGCCCACTCGAAATCCTGCTCTGACAGGTAGAGCAGAACAGCCTTACTCAGCTCCTGGTTTGCTCCTTGAGTCATCTCTCTTTATTTTCCTGACAAATGCAGCTTTTCCACCTTCTGAGCACTGCAGAAGCAGCCCGGGGAGCAGATCCCTGCCTGCAGCACCGAGATGCAGCACAGCTCTCCCTGCCAGAAGCTCCTTCTGGAGAACGGCAGATGCGGACAAATAAGAACCAGCTGGGAGAAAAATGAAGTCCTGATGTCTCATCTGAGACTCGACCTTTACCTTCTCATGTGAGAGGTCTCCTTTAAATCAACACGAGGCCTTCCCAAATGCACACATGCCATGGCTCTAAAAACTTCCATAATCGTATCTTGTGAACAAACATGAGTCATGAACAAAACTCTGCAAGCAAAAAAGGCTTCAAAATTAATCTACGTAATCATCACATTACCCTCGGTGCTGTCTAAATTCTTCCTGTAACTCACTTTGGCATTTTACAGATGAAGATAAGGGACACAAAGGGTCCAAGTGGCCAAGCTGCCTCAGGCTGTGGGGAGATTATGGAAGGAGAAAAACAAACCATTACTGAGGGTCAGCTGAAAATGATCCAGTGACCTGCGGGCAGGGAGAGGTGGAGAAAGCAGGGAAAGCAGGGGAAAGTTAAGGCATTTTTTCCCTCCAGAAAATGTTTGAAACTGAAGCATCCAGACCCAGGGGCTGTGGGAGGTGGGGCTGTGAGGAACCCAAATTCTGCCCCTGCCATTTTCCTGTCATTTATTTGTCCAAGGAAGCCCAGGATCTACGGGCAGGAGAGAAGGAAAGGATGAGGAATTGTTAATGCTGGACCACAGCCCCAGAGCTGGAGGTGAGGGGTGCAAGGCCTGCAGTGAATAGGGGAGGAATCTGAGATTCAGGAGCTGCTGCTGCAGCACAGACACCTTGCAGTGCTGTTCTGACAGAACACAAGGTCCCTCATCCATCACTTCTGACTTCCAGAAAGTATCAATGTGAACACTCTCCGATCTCCACCAAGTCCCACGGAAACAGGTCACCACTTTTTTGTCACATTATACCTAAAAGGCATTATACATATATTTATTTCCATCTGGTTTATAGCCTTCATCACCATAGTAACTTATCCTCCTGTCAATGCTGCACGGTATCTCCCCGCACTCAGGAGAGGTAAAATTCACTTTCCCTTATCAGCACTCAAGGTTACTGCACCATTGTCACAAGTGATTTCAGGAGCACATCCTGCCTTGCCAAATCCCGTGCTGCTGGTGGTGCCTGCTGATTACCTGGGCCTGGGGCAGGGAGGGGAAGCTCTCCTCCAACAGGGCATCAGAAATGGGGCTGCACTGGAGCACAGAAAAGAGCCCTATTAATGCTTGCATTCAGTTCCCTCTCATGCCAAATCAACTGCTCTGAATATTGGATTATTTCCTGATGCTTAAACTAAAAAAAAGTAAATTAAAAGAAAAAAAAAAGGCAAGATAGAGAATATGAGTCCAAAAAGAGGCTGCAGGCACCAGTTGCTGCATATAATCACTGAAAGCTGTAGCACTGTGAATATATTTCTGATTATGTTTCGGTTTTTCATTATTAAAAATGGGCTGCAGTTGATTCATAGTTTTGCTGCAATCAGCTGAAAGCCAATTACCATCACAGCACAAACCACTTCTGAGGCAGGCTCTCAGGCTGCCAGGGAGAAACACCACTGTACTCCCCGAGCACTCCTCCTCCCCAGGGGCAAACAGCTCATTTGTTGGGGAATTTTCTATGAAACTCAGTACAGAGGAAAATCTGCATCCTCTGGGCTCCTCCACGAGCTGGATTTCTCCTTCCCAGAGAAGCTGGAGCCTGCCCATGGCCCTGGATGCCAGCATCACCAGAGCACTAATCCTTCCTGGCTGGAGGCAGCTTTTCCTGGGCTCCTGCAGAACCACCCCCGGCCCTGCCCACACCCCGCCGAGCCAAATCCTCCTCTCTCCTGCTTTCCTCTCCTCTTTCAAGTCAAACCTGTTCTCACAAGCTCACCAATTTTCATTAGAAGCACCGTGGGGTACCGGCAGGGCGGGGAACAGCGTTTATGTGTTTGCCAGCGTTGAGCAGGAGCAGTAATGGTTTGTCACTCTGCCCATCCCTTCTCCCTTCCCTCCCTCCAACCTGTCACTTCGCTCTGGCATTGCCCACGCAAAGAACCAGGAAATTACTTCCATTTTCCCTGAATATTAGACAATTTATCCGTGCTTGTACCTTTGGTGGGTTCTTCCTACGGAATTACAGCCCAGAGGGTGTTGGTAAAGTTGTAAAAAGAGTGTGGCAGGAATCCACAAATCACGACACCGTTCCTGTGTTCTAGCTCTAATTAGAGGCAATTTGCATCTGCTGCTTGTTTATATTCATGCCAAAATGCAGCTCAGGTTCAGAAAGAAGATAGATCTGTGCATCAGTTCAGGTTCAGGATGCAGCAGGGGGAAGAGGGAAGAGCAGAGGGGGGTTAGCAGGGAAGGGGCAGGAGAGAAATTGAGCCACACTTCATGTCCCTGTCCTTCTTCAGAGGTTGTCAGTGAAGTCACATCTCCATTGGCAACATCACAATCGTCTCCACAGCAACAAATGTGATGCTGCAGATCGCTGAAATATCTATTTTTGAAAAGGTAGGAGGAAAACACAAATGTGGAGCATGTAGGGGTTGAACAGCCACACAAGCCTAATGACTATAATGGGAGGTGCACAAAAATACTGAGAGAGGAGCTGAGCAAAATCATCCTCTGAAAATTTCTTCCTGCACCCCTCTTAACATCTCACAGGCAAAGACAGCAAAGAAGTCCCAGAGGCAGCCAAATTCCCCGTGATCCCCACGGTGTCCCTGTCCCTGTGCCGGATGCTCCCGGTCCCACAAAGCCTGGGCAGGAGAGGAGCTGGGAATGGGATCCCTCTGTGACCCTCAGGGTGATGGGGACCATCTGAGCCAAGGACAAGCCAGAGGTTTACAACAGCTTAAAGTGCAATTACTCCTGAGAAAAAAGGACCTTAAAAGGACCTAAAAGGGATTTTCATCCATAAAACATAAGGGGATTGAAGTGAAAGGAAATTTATTTTCCAAGTCTAATCTAGATGTAGCCCAAGGCTGTAAGCAGCACTGCCCTCAGGTTCCTTTAGCTGCTGCTAAAACTCCTAGGAAGTTTCTGCTGTGATTTGTGCCATCCAAGGTTAAAAAACGCCTTCAGCTTAGCAGTTCTTGGAAATGCTTCTGACATTTTGGACAGAACCTTAAAGAACTCTTCAAACGCAAGGGGGTGTGAATCCAGAATCTCTTTGACAGGCCTCGAGCTAAACCTTCCTGCTCAGGTCAGGGCTCTGAGGAGCTGAGATCCCCTCACCTTGTCCTGAGCAGGGAGTGGGATGTCTGAGAGGAAGGATCCCTTCTCTGTCCCCTCGAGGAAACGGCCTCGCTCCGAGCAGGAGCTGCCGTGGCCATTCAGGCTGTGGGAGCTGTGGCTGTGATGCAACCAATTCTTCATTTCTGAGACAATTCTCTTGAAGAGCCATTTCCTCACGAGATGCAGGAGGGCTTGCCCCAGAAGAGGGAGGTGATGCACCCTCTGCTCCTCCACCCTCCCCTCTGCCATTCCTGGGCTTGGAATTCCGGAGCTCCAGGAGCGTTTGGACAACGCTCTCGGGCACAGGGTGGGATTGTTGGGGTGGCTGTGCAGGGCCAGGGCTGGATCAATGACCCCTGTGGGCCCCTTCCAAGCAGGGTATTCTGTGGTATTTACCAAAGTCCCCAAATGCTTGGGAAATGAGAGCGTGGGGTAAGAACAGACTTGGGCAAAGGAACGGACCTGCAGTGCCTCCAAACCCCTTCCAGCACATTCCAGCCATCATTGCTATTCCCTGCCTTTGTGAACTGCAAATTGGAATCAAATTTATGCAAAGCAGAACCCTCAGAAGATGGAAAAGCTGTGTTTAAACTTCATATAAGAAATACAGTGCTGTAAATATTTTTAATTGGTGCTGTGAGTTATATTTTTGCCGCCTTTGCTGTGCCCTGCGTATGGTTTGAGATCAGTAGTTTATCACTGGAGCTGGCTGATGGTTTCCACTGAATGCACACTAACAAGAACCAGGATATGAGAGCACCATAAATAGTGTAGAATAAATGGGAATACTTTTCTCTCCATAAGTAACATATCTTTCTTCAAAACGAGTCTCTCTCCTCTGGCATGACAAGAGAATTTAATTGTCTTCGGTCTGTTTGGAAAAAAACCCAACCCTCAGAAAATGCCAATTTCTCAAAAAACAGAGTAATGCATCAGTTTTTGTAGAGGGATCACTTGGAAACATTTTAGACCCTGGGAGGGCTTTAAAAGGGATCCCCTGGAAACATTTTAGACCCTGGGAGGGCTTTCAGAGAATTTAGGGATTGTGCCACGTCTGCTCTGCTGCCCAGGGCTGTCTGGACCCAGACCTAGACTCCTTCTCTCTCTGGATCAGCCTGGAGGGGAGCCCTCACTCTGGGAAGGTGCCTTTGGCAGAGCAGCTGGGTCCCCATCAAAGCTTTGAAAGGCTCCAGCCTCACCTACAGCACAGCTCAAACATTTTTTTATGCCGCAGCAAAAATATTTTTTTGGGATGGGAAACCAATTTCCTTCCCAACTCCGTTTTTAAAGAGCAAGTCAGAACAAACCCTCCTACTGTTTCCTTCGTGCTCTGAGAGGCTTCTCTTCCTCTGCATCTCGTAAGAGCTGCGACTCAGAGATGAACAAAAACTGGGATGTACCAAGCACTGGCACAGGACTGCTCTGCTCTCTCAGCTGTGCCTGCACGGGGAGAGCTAAAGCACCCCAGTGCCCCTCACAGAGAGCCCCCAGCAGCATTAACCCCTCCCAAACCACTGCAGTGGTGCCTGGCAGTGCCCTGTGCACCCCACAGGGGTGAGCTCTGCACCCACAGCTGTGCATCACATTTTGCAAACACCAAGGTGGGGTCACCCCCTCAGCCAGCCCAGGGTGCAAAGAGATTCTCCCCTCCTGACAGCAGACACTTAGAGATCTACGTCCCTCCTGGCAGCATTATGTTATCTCTCATTTTTATATTGATTACAGAACATTAGCATGCACAAGTGCAATTAATATTTTATTATTTTCCTATCTCATAAAATATAGAAATTTAAATCACCGAGGAGTTAGAGGAATGGAAGGAGCATTATGCTTAAGCAGCCTCATAATGTGGTTTGCATCATGCAATGGGACATGTTTAATGCAGTTTTACACAGCAGCCTTTCATCATTTACATTTGCCTCTGGCTTAATAAACTCTGCCATCCTGTTTAGGGTTGTTACAGTGGGATGTAAACGTTTCCCAGGCAGCATCCCATGAATCACACCTGGAACGCGGAAATTGGCATTTCCATACATCACTTCCGTGCTTCTGCCTCTCAGCCTTAAGGTTTAGGGTTTTATTTAGGACTGTGCCAAGTGCTTCAGTGAGAACAACCAGCCAGGACAGCAGAGTGGGAACTGCTGGGAGCTTCCAGCCTCACTCTTGGTCCAGGAGTCATCATGCTGGGGAGGGCACAGGGCTCTCACACTGATCCTGTTGTTACTGAAACATCTAAGTGCCCTTCTCCTCCAAAGATAACGAAGTCAAAGACTCCAACAGAAATGGGAGCTCACCCCCAGCGTTCCAGGGACTTTGAGCATGGGCAGCAGCAAAGAGCAGAGCTCCTGGAGGTGGCTCAGCTGGGAGGCTTCCCAGGGAACCCTTCCCTCTGGGCAGGACCCTCCAGGGCTGAGGAACCCCCCAGGAGCCACATCTGAAGTCCACCAGAGCAGTTTCTCCTGGAGACGAGCAGGAGCTCAGCCCACGCTCAGCTCTGTTGACTCAATGTGTATTTTTAAGTCTACAACCAGAGAAGATTTCGCAAGACAGGAATTTGCTGTACATATTAGGAAGCTGTCAAGGAACAGCCACCTTCACACAGCAGCTGCCCTTTGGGATGGTGGGGCTGTCAGAAGTGACAGATCTGGGAGTGTGGAAATGCTGCAGGGCCCTTTCCTGACCCTCTTTCTCTGGGGTTTCCAGCACAGGTGCCCAGATTTGGTGCCCAAATCTCCCCCAAAGCTGAGGCTCAGGGACAGCCAGGAAAGAGGCAGGAGCCTGGAGCTTCCCAGCCCCAAGGGCTGGAAGGGAGGGAGGTGTTGGGGAAGTTCCACAAGGAACAGGCAGGGCCAGGAGCATCACTAAGCACCACTGATGGGGCAGTGAGGACCAAACAAACTCTGCTTTTCCCAGCCTACAAGTGAGGAAAAGATCTCTGCACACATTTCTGTGCCCCAGTTTAGCTTCTCTGCTTCTTCAAACCACGAGGGGTTTAAAGGATCACCAGTGGCTTCGGGCCCACCTGGAATCTGTGCAGCTCCAGGGGCTCTGTGGGACCCCTGATCCCATCTCAGTGCTCAGACACAAATCACACCCAGGCAGGGCTGCCCCAGCAGGGGAGCAGGACACTGAGCTGCCCTCAGCAAGGCAGAGACAGCCACAAATGAAGACAGATGCCTTGAAAACCTCTGTTTTCTACTGTAAACATGAATTCAAGAGCATGCAGGGAGTATTAGGTTTAGTATCCAATAAAACAAGAATAAACTTTATGGGGATTTCTTTAAAAATCACCTTTCACGGGCATTTTTATGCAGGCAGAGTTTCTGGTGTACAGAGGTTCACTCTAAGAGATTGCAAGTACAGAGATCTCTGATCTCTTTCATCTTTTTTCATTAAAAATCAGCAGTTGTGCAGGGTTGAAAGTTCTCCAAGATTTTATTAAATTTGGCAACGCCAGAGGAGAAATAACAAATAATGTTCACAAGGATAAAGTTTTGCTCTCATTATAAACTTCACACTCTCCTCTCAATGCTGGGTTTTCATTCTGCCCCTCTGGCACTTTCTGGCTCCTGTTCATTTTGATGTTCTTAGTCTTAATTGAAATCTAGATGCAGTGCAATCTTTGTTGTGCCATATCACATACAAATCTTGTTTGGGAGTTGATTTTTTTTTTTAATAGGCATGCCAAGGCATGGCTTTCATAAAATCTACCTAAAATGTTCTTCATACTTAAATAACAGAGTTACAAAGTCAGCATAATGGTAGCAAAAGAGGGTGAGAGGGAGGAAGAAAAAAAAGGAAATTAAACAGGTAATAAAGGAGATTTTCAGGTGAGATTTGGAATCAAAAGCTGAGCCAGGAAGGCATTTCAATGGCAGGGAACTACCCCATGTGTTAGGCACTGCAGAGGAGGAGGTTCTGGTATAAAACAGAAAAGCAGCAGGGCCAGGGTGGTTTGGGAGTGAAAGAAGAGCCCAGAGAAGGATGTGGCTGCACCCCCGTGGCACGTCCATAATGGAAGGGGCACGGGGAGTGTGGGGAGAAAGGTCTGAGTTCTCAATTAGGCACCAAAACTCATAGGCAGTGTCCTTAGATACAACTAAATCTCCATCCAGGACGTTCTGGGGATGGACATTTAGGAGAGGGGGATGTTCAGACCCTGAGCACTCCTGGCCAAGGAAAGAAGTCAAGAATGGCAGCAAGAAACAGGCAGACATAAAACTGCTTTTAGCCTGATCACCCTGTGAAGGAGATGGCACTCAGCAGTTGCAGGGATGGCTTCCATTCACAGCAAAGCTCATTTCATTCCATAATTATAAAAGATAAACCCCAGCTGCAGTATCAACACAGGCACAGCTTCTCAGGGTGGGAGAGGCAGGAGCCCAGAGAAAAGATGGTACTTGTGCAACACTCCTGCAATCACTGCAGTTAATCCCTGAGCCCCTTCATCAAAACTCATCAAGAAAACAGAGTTGATGAAATCAGAAGAAATATTGCCTGAGTAACTCTTGAGATGGGCTTGGAGATTTTGCAGCATTATTAAAAATGATGGGCAAATCCTGATCAGCTTCTAATAATATCAGGTATAATAATCCACATGGTGTTAGTCCTCACATAAAACAACTTTTCAGCACTTGTAGGATTAAATTTTTCATACAGTGGAAGAAGAAAATGGACACTGGCCCTACACAGAGCAGAATTCTCTGGGGGAAAAAACTTTCTTATCAAGTTTTATGAATTTTCTCTTTCCAGACGCACTGGGAGCACAGGTTTTTCTATGGTAAGAGAATCTCCACTTCCAGCCTGGGTAGGAACCAGGATTTACAGAGAAATGTGGAAATAATTAAAGTAGGGGAAAAAGCTACTCATGTTTTAATTTCATGCTTAGGTTCATTCAGAGTTTAAGACGAAGGGATGAGTCACCAGTTCTTATTTTATTCAAACCCAGCCCCTGGAGAGTGTTGGATTACACAGAGTTACAGCCTGTGCTCTGGCAAGAACCAGTTGGGGATATTGGCTGCCATTTTGCTGATCCCTCATCTTTGAGGTTTAGCCCAAAATGCAGCAGCCCCACGCAGGGATTGAGCCAGACTCAGCCCCTGCCAGTCACATCCTGCCCAAAGAATGGGCTCCAGAGGCTCCCAGCTCTGCCTGGGACGTGCAGGGCAGCTCACAGAGCTCAGCCTTTAGGGTTATTGGTTGTGACAACCTGCAGGAAGCACTTCCAGCAGCACTTGATGGAAAAAGAAAGAGCTGCCTGTCTGCCTCACCAGGCCCCTTCCCTCCCTCGGTGACGCCGGGGCCTCGGGGGAAAGAGAAAACTGCTGGATGTTGCTTTATAACAGGATTAACCACAACTTCTGAAGTTCAGAGAGTGACCTTTCCTAAAATCCATGATTTTCTGACAAAAGCACTTGTAAATGAGTAGGGGCTTGGCTGTGTTTGAAGGCTTTGGTCGGGGGAGACATTGGCCTTTTCCCTCGCTCTGCCTCAGCAGCTGCATCAGAGCCATTTCCCAGAGCTGGGCACGGGCTCTGCTCCTGTGCACAGACTCCTGCAAGCCTCATCTCTTTTCCTTCCAAAGATTGATTTTAAAATGCAGTGCAACCTGGGATCAGAAAACAGAAAACAAAGCCAAAATCCCCACTTCCAGTACCTTTCATCCCCCAGATGGAGCCTGTGACTGCCCTTTAAGAATGTGACTGGTTTTAAACCATTGCCCTCAACAAACACCCCCCTGAGGGTGGTGTGAGACCTTCTACCTCTCCAGACTTCCAGAGCCTTTATTCCTAATGTTTTAGCAACTAAAAAATGATACATTGCATAGATTCCATGCTTGATTTGTCTCTAACTTCGGTTAAAAAAGGAATGCTCTAACTCAGTGCCTTGGCCAAGTCACTCCATCCTCACAATAAAATGAAGACTTGAAAACCAAGGCCCGTTGAGTCCAGGCATTTAACCAAGTTAGGGGAAGCAGAAGAAGAGCAAAAAAAGAAGAGGCTGAGAAAGAATGAAGATGTGTTATTAAAAAAAGAGACTCACACCTTGATAGTGGCTTTGTCAGCTCAGAGAGCAGCTGGTTTCTGCGTGCCCTGAGCCCTGGCCTTGCTAAAAGCAGGGTCAGCACTGCTGCCTGCCCGTGCTCCGTGCCGGGAATCCCAGCAGCTCCTCCCGCTCAGCAGCAGAGCCCAGAGCATCAATCCGCAGCCACAACCGGCCTCCAGTCACTCCTCCCAGCACGAGCAGCCCGGAGCTGATCCTGCAGCGTTGTTCTTCCCCGTGGAGCCCGTTTATGAAATTCCTAAATGCCTTTTAAAACAAAGCTATGAGGACAGCTCTACTAATTACAACAGACGAACCACTTTGAGGGGTAATTTGTGGTGGCTTTTGGGGATGACTTGCGCTCTCTGCTGCGTTCCTGGGTCTTTTGAAGCTTCTGTTGAATAAGAATTCTAAATAATCCCTGGCAGAAGTACAGCCCTCTCAGAGCCCGCGTGAAAACCGGCAATTACACAGCTGCAGACAACGGGAAAAGCCTTTTAAAAATTGCACATCCACTTGAATAACACCTCTGCGTTTCCCGGTGTCACAGCAGGGGCTGTTTGTAGGGCTCCGCTCCCCCGGGGAATACCGGGGGAGCCGGGAGGGATGGCCGGGACACCAGGCGAGGGACGGCCGGGACACCAGCAGGGGGATGGCCGGGCTGCCCCAGCACCGCTCCCTGCCATCCCTTCCCTTCCCGCAGAAATCCCACTACCGCAGCCGCAGCGGCAGGAGCCCCGGGAGCCGTGTTCCCGCAGCCGGGATGGGCTGCGCGGCTCCCGTTAATTACCGCTCGTGATTTGCATTTCCATCGGGCACTACTCGATTACAGCTTCGTTCCAGCACCGGGGGCCGTGTAATTCCCTGCTGCAATGGCACAGAGAGGGATATCCATGTCCCTGGAGCTGGATGAGATAATTCGGGGGCACGGTGGCACTTCTGTCACAGGTGACAGATGACTCTGCTTGCCCTGTGCCGTCCCTTTTTCCAGCACTACAAAAGCAGCCAAGAAATTCGTGTTTCACTTGGTTTTTTTCCTTTCTCTCTTATCCTCTTTTCCCCACTTCTCCCAGCTAAACATTCACATCCCCTCCTCCTTCCCAGTGTGTTCCCACATTAAAATTGTCCCATAATGATTTCCCAACCCCAGCCTGCCATTCAGCAGAGACACTCTGCCTCTCCAGTTTAAAAGCAGGAGCACAGTAAAACAGGAATTAATTTTAATGTTTCCTAGAGGTCCTTGCCATTATTTTTGAGGTCAGAGAGTCATAGAATTGTTGGGGTTCAAAGACCCTAAAGATCATCTAGTTCCAGCCCCAAATATCTTCTTTCCCTTTATTCTTCCACTTGACTGAGAGCCTTTAAGTTGTTTAATTCTTCAGTGCTGGACAGAGCTTTACCCTTAAACAGCAGAGTATTTTCTTCTGCTCAGCTTGAAAGGATAGTTTTAACTGATTACCTCAGACATGCTCCAGAAAGAGGGTTTTTAAATTCAATTTTTACATGAACATCGTGTTCACATTAGAAGCATCAATAATGGGGAAAAAAAGGATGATTTCTCAATAATTATTAAAAAGATCAGAATTTCAATTAAATTCATGACCAGTAACAGGAAGGGTAAGAGAATCCAATTACAGCAACTCTTGCTTCCATCAGATGCTCCATGGGGATAAAAATGACCACATGTGTGAGCAGACATTGCAACCTGAGATCCCACATTGGGATGTTGGCTCTGAACTGCAGCAAGCAGCTTTGATTTTCTGCCCCTTTCCCTGACAAGCAACGTGCTCCCCACCAGCTCACACAAAATCAGTATTTATCAACAAGAGAGAAATTGTTAAGAGATTCTTGGTAAGAGATACCAAGAACCCATCACAAGCATTTTGTTCTCCATCCTCTCAGCTTGCATTAGAGATCTGTGAATCTGCCATCAGCTCAGCTAGATCGTGATAAGTGGCAGCAGAATTGTGCCAGCCACTCTATAAATGGAATTTTCAAGACAGGAAAAAAAAAATAACATGAAATGAACCAAACCAAAACAACAACTAAATCTGTGCTGTTTAATAGGATGAGAGATGGAGAAAATTCTCGGCCGTCAGAACGACTGTTGATGTTGTGGGGAGAAAAAGGATGGCTGTGCCCAGTGTCCCTTGGGCCCAAAAACAAAGAAGAAAATAAATATTTCTCTTTCGTATTTGTCTCATTGCAGGGAAATCATGTCAGTGCCAGAGTTTGGGAGTGACATCTGATTGCAAGCTGAGCCCCTTGCAGAGGGAGCGCACGGCACCGAGCGATCCCGGCTGTGCAGTGACATTTACCTTAATACCCTACCCAGGCAGGCAGGAAAGGCCAGACTGAAAGAACTCCTACAAAATGAAAGGGGTGAACTTGAAGAGGTTACAGCTTGAGAATCAGCTGCAACATGAATTTCTAAGGCCGGTTTTGTGCAGCTTGCACCTTCGTGCTGTCACCTACGCTTCTCTGCCTCCTCCTTTGGGAAGGAGAAACTCCAGTGCTCGCAGACACAACAGCGCTTGGAAAAAACTCTCCAGGGCTCAAATATCTGAGCTGGGACTCATCAGCACCCGACTGGGCTGCTCTGCTTCCCTTGCTGGTGTTCCCCACTCCGAGAGCTGCACAAGGGTGACCTGAAGACGCTGCCAGGAGCGGGTCAGGGCAGTTTGTCCCAGCCCCCCGAGTCCCCTCCCCTGCGGGGTTCAGGTGACCCAGTGTCCATCCCAGCCTCAGCAGTGGCAGCTGGGACCCCCAGCACCCCACACATGTCACAGCCACAGGGACAGCAGGGCTGCTGCTGCTGCTCTGTGGGGTCTGGGGGGCTCCACACGAGGCGACAGCCAAGAGTGATCCCGCTTTCCGAGGTATTTAAAGTCCCACTGTTCAACTCCCAGGTGCTAAAATAGCATCACTATTAAAGTCTAAATGCTGGAACACCGAGAATAACCTTTTTCTGCAGGAAAACATAGAGGAATATTAACTAGACAGAATTGGTTCACTCTGGAATTTTACCACGCTGAGATTGACTCTGTGCACAAACAGCCACCCCTCCCCTCACAGAGATCTCACCTGCAGGGGCCACGCTGCATTTCCTGGGCAGAGATAATGGGCACACTCCTGAAATGGCACCTTTTGGATGTTACATTTCCATTATGACAGAAACTTTAATTCCCCCTTTATTCACAAGTCCAGCAACTTTCTGAGAATGCGGCTACGCTGAGATAATGGTGCAATTATACTCATATTTAATTCATGATGAAAGCCAAAAAAGCCACTTTCACTCCTTGAATTCCCAGTACTTCTATGACTTGCTGTAAGCCAGGCCACAGAGAGACAGGGATTGTTTCTTGTGTTTCAGAAAGTAACATAAGCAAGCAACAAACTCCAGTATGAAAGCTCACCCAGCCCATGACAGCAGTGACACATGCCAGCACTGACTGGAGAACAAAAGCCATTGACCACAAAAAACAAAAGCCTTTTTTTAAAAAAAAAGTTCCTTAATAAGGACAGGTCATTTTATATAAAAGAATAGGAGAAAATTATTAATTTTGTTTGGCCCCAAACGACCTCATGCAGCTGCAACAAGACCTCAGTGGAATTTAGAGCACCAGGCAGAGCCTTTTACCTCCAGCCCAGTGGAAGTAACTGAGCATAAGCAACACAAATAGAGATGCTCAGATGTTCCTGTCCTCACTTTAACTCAGCACACGTTGTCAGAGGGAGAACATGCTTTTGGAAATGGTGGGGGGTTTCCCAAGGACAAACACACTTCAAAGGAAAATATCTAGTGCCTTTTTTTCCTTTTTTAAGTATTAAAATGGATTTTTAGACAAATAATGGCACTGCACAATTACTGTCCTCATTTTCTCCTAGAGGTTCTCCCACTGATGCTAGGGCTCGGAAAATAAATAGCTGGAGAAAGGAGTCACAAATCAGCAGTGGAAGGAAAGGGAGATAGCAAAAAACTATTACCTGACAGCAGATAGCTACAGAGCTCAGCATTTTTATCAGTGCTTGAGTAATGGAACTTCCAAACTGGGCACAGCAGGGAGGGGAGCAGGTCAAGGCCAAACACTGACACTGGAAAGGATGCTGTGACAAACCACGGAGCTGCCAGACACTCGTGGCCCCCAGACATCAGAAATGCCTGGCTGGGGCTGCTCTCAGTGTCACACTGCACCCAGGGCCTGGTCAAAATTCAGAGAAACCAAACCCAAATTGGTGCTGTGCTTTGATATACAAAACATACACCTAGGTTTTAGTGTCTTCTCCCAGAACTGCCAACACTTATGGTTATGAAGTGCCTGGTTGGTTTTATGCAGAATATCAACCCTGACCATGAGAGGAGCAAGCCCAGGGGTGGCAGTGATGGGACAGCTCCCCAGGAGCCTGGGTACCACTGACAGAGGCAGCACCAGGCAGCTGTGGGCCAGGAGGGCAAGTTTTGGTGTGTAAGAAACAATATTTCCTATTCTTAAACCACATCAATCCAAGTGCTGTGATAACGCTGCTGAATAACCTCTTACCCACCACTATTCCCCTCCTGCGCTCTCCATCCCTAAATTGGTATGTCTGGGGAGTTTAGGATGCTTCTGAAATGCTTTGATTGTCTTTAGCTTTCCATTTTCTTCCCTCATGCAGCTCTTCCCTCTTACTGAGTCAATGGAATAATGAGGATGCTGTTCTTAGGTTTAAAGCTGAGTAAGTGACATTTCTATCCATTATTTATTTGCCTTGAAATTCTCATGAATACCACCAGTGATAATCACCTAATTTCTATCAATTTATTTCTAGATCACCATCACACACAAAGTGTGCTGCAGGTAGCAGCTCAATCCAATATTTATGGAGCGAGTTTTCTTTCAATGAATGCAGAGAGCCTCAGCGTGGTTACAACTACAGCTGTTCTTTGAAATTCCAGGCTGGGGACACATTGAACAGAAACCCAGCTCAGCTCAGGCACTCACACAATCACTGGGAAACGTCAGAGCCCTCGGAGAGCTGCAGTGGAGGAACTCACAGTGTGCTACACAGAGTCAGCTCTACACAGAGGTTACTCCCTCTGGTAAGTTCTGGTGAGCAGCACCAAGCACTGCTGAGGGCTCTGTGACCTCTCTGACAGCCCCAGGCAGGGATTTCGGGGGTGACTGCAGAGAGCTGGAGCAGCCTGTGCTGGTGGGGGCAAAGCAGGGACAGTGTCCAGCCTCTGATGGGATCAGACCCTGCTGGGGACACCCACGGGGCACTTCCCTGCTGCTCCCAAAACCCTGCAGGCACAGGGTGCTCATTCACAGCACTGCAGCAAAAGCCTGGGGAATCCCTGCAGTTCAGGGGGTTTAAAGCTTCCAGTAGAAATTCAGAAAACAGGGATGTCCCTGCTGGATTTTGTTAGACATCCTGGATAACTCCATCACGTTCAGCGAGTTTTAACCATAGAACTTCATGGTTTTCATGTTGTTTTTTTACAGGACTTTGTCACAGGGCACTGAACAACCCCACACAATTTGGGATGTCTCAGTAAAATGCAGGGCAGGAGCTATGGCTGACATTTTACACTGCAGTTACTGATGAAGGATGATAATGAATGAATAAAATACACAGAACACAAACAAAATCCACAGTACAGATAACGTGGGAAAAAATGGTGCAAAGCCAAGTGAAAAGCAGCATTTAATGAGTGCCATGACAACAAGCTATACATTCTGCTCAAACCAAAGACATGCAATTGCATATGACTGCAGGCTGAAAACCAAATTCTATTTCTCACTACAGCCTCTAGCAGTTCCACAGGTCTGTATAAGCCATAATTTTTTCCCCATTTTAAGAATCACCACAGATTTCTGTAGGAGGTCACAATGCACCTCCCTGTCCTGGCTCCTGTTAGACAGAAACCTCAAAGCCTTTTGGTTCCACGCAGGGGCCAAAGCCAAGACCTCTGAAATCTGCCGGATTTCTCAGGATGTTTTGACTTGCAGCCTTCGGTACCAACATCATTCATGATCCAACACCTCCATCCATCCAAACCCCACAGTTTTCATCTTCTGAATCTGCACAGCCAAAAGAATCCCAAGACAGGTGACTAAAGGATTTCAGGGCAGCTCACACCGAAATCGTGCAAGAGGATTTATGAGGTTTCAGTGCCAGCTAATCTGAACTCAGCCCCAGAGGTGAAGCAAAGGCTGATGTGTATCTGAGTGCCAGCAGCTCTCCCCTACAAAACATCTGCCCTCCCCCTGTCCCAGCTCTTCCCTGAGCCATCACCCAGCAGCAACCAGCAGCAGGCCCAGGCAGTTGTGAGTTATTTTCCTCGGAATCTGACAAACTTCCCTCTGACTCAGCCTGATCTCCATTCCAAAATAGGGAAGAGGAAAGCAGCCAAGCTGAGGAGAGGAGGAGTAGGAAAGGGAGGAGCAGGCAGTGGATCTGTTTTTAGAAAGAAGAGCAAAAGGAAGCTCAGATGTCTCTGAATCCCAAGCAGTAGTATTCCAGTTTTGATCTTTTCTTCCCCATTGAATTCAAGACTCACAAGGGCCTTGGGATCAGAGTGGAGCAGAAGGAACGGGCCCAGCATTCCATTGGCACGGATGCAGAAGTAGTGGGTAATTACACTGAAGATGGTTTTGGCACACACAGCCACCACCCATGAAGAGGATGATCAGAAATCCTGGCAAATGGCACAGGGAAAGATCTAAAGGGGGAAATTTCTCACTAAGGATGCCCCAGCCTGTGTCAGGATCAAATGGAAGAGACATTGCAGTCCTTGTTTGATCATTTGCTCTTTTCTCTCCCCCTCTGAGCACATTACAAGAGTAAATCCTCCCTCCCTCAGAGTCATTTGTAGAAGAAAATCTCCGTGCCCAGCTCTGCAGTCCCTCAGCATCGAAACCTGGGAGTGCTGTGAGCTGGCTCTTGGACTGGCTGCAAACTGGGATCTATTAGCAGGAGAAATTAACTAGAAAATAGCCATAATTAGCACATGACCGAAAATGACACATCAAAGTGAGAATCCATCCCCATAGGAAGGCAGGTGTGAAACACGGGGTGTGCTCCTCAGAAACCCCACAGCAGGCACAGGGCTGATCCCTGGAGTTCTGCATCGAGGGAATGTCAGGCAAGGAGAGCAAAGGGCTGGAGTTTGGATCTTGTTCCATGCCCCCCACTCACTCCCCTGTGCCTGCACAGGCACCAACCAGGCCCTTTACAAAACCCTTTAGTGACTCAAAACACATTTTTCTTGTTTAAATGCCAGAGCTACCGCTCATGTTCAGTGTTTGCTTCCTTAGGACCAGCTCTGCCAGGGACCAGGTGCCCTCAGCCTTTCCAGGGCTGTTTCATCCCATAAAAGGGGCATGGAAAAGTCTCCCTTGTCCCCTTCCTCCTTGTGGGATCACAGGGAGTGTTTGTGAGGCAGCTGAGACTTTCCTCTCCAGGGAAAGCTGCTCCCAGCAGACCTGGGTAGGTCTGGTGGTCCCAGGGCCAGCAGCTGAGGGGTGGGATTGGATTTGGGGTCAGCGCTTTCCAGCAGGATGGGTGGTAGAGAACAGCTGGACAGAGGAAGGGAAAATGAAGAAGGGACTATCAGAGGAAAATTCCTGAGCAAAGCACAGTGTCAGGGAGGGCAGTATTGGGATGAGGGAGCACAGAGGAACATCAGTGCAGACCTTGGAATTGGTGGTGGAAGGCGAGGCTGTGATAAGGAGCTGGAGAGGGATCTCAGGAGAGCACAAAAAATTCCATTTCCTACTCCTCAAGTGTGTAAATACAAGTAAGCCCCACTCAAACAGCTCATGCCCAAAGGCCCCAAACTCTGCTGAACACCAGAGCTTGACCCCAACACTCCCCACGGCCACAGGGGACGTGGGGGAGCAGGGGGGGCACACGGGGAGGGCACCCCCATCCCTACACTGCCCCACAAACCGCTCACTGCAGGCCTGTTGCCATAACAACCACAAGAAATGGCCATAAATAGAATCTCTCCCGCCAGCAGGGCAGCTCACTGGCGGGGATTCAGCCCCAGCTCCTTCCCGTGCCCCTGCTCCCGGCGTGTACAGACACACGAGGGCACAGTCAGAACTGCTCAGGGGAGCACAGACACTCACAGCAGCTACAGGCAGAGCCCCAGAGCTCTGTGACCACCCCAGCTGGCAGAAGGAGCCCTTGAGATGTGTGGGTTCAGGTCCTCTGCTCCTCCTCTCTGCTGAGGAAGGCACTTGTGTAAGGTCTCGTCTAAGGTCGGTGGCCTCGGAGCCCTGCACTGTCCTGTCAACTCTGCCCAGAGAGAAGCCACCAAAGCTTCTGGTGCCCCTCTTGTTCAAGCAGCAAAAGAGATTAAGGGCCTGCTTATTTAAAAAGAATGTCAAAAAAATGATGGAACTGCCCAGATAAGAAAGCAATTTTCTGCAGGAAAGAGGCAGAGGATTCCTCACCAGCAAACCCCGTGGCCTGACTGGGGCTGGAATGATCCCTGCCACGACCAAGAACTCTCTCACCTGCACCAGGTAACAGAGAGAGAAATGCAGATAATAAACACAGAGAGAAATGCAGATAATAAAACAGCCTCCCAAGGACCAGATTATGCCCTTCATATTTACTCCTGGATTCCTGCAGCTGCTTTAATCCTACTGACACTGGGCTAAGCTTCAAAATAAACAACACCGTGCATTTCCCACCACCATTAAATGTAATTAATGGATACAATTAGGCAGCCAAAGATAAAATCCTCTGGCAGAAAGTCCATAGCAATGTAAATTTTAGTCTAGTTTTGGAAAGTATTTTATTTACTTGGCACCTTCGGCTTTGTTTTTCATTCATCATAATCCATTTATCCCCTGAAATCTATATTGATTCCATTTCAAACTCTGCTCTTAATCTTATTTAATACATGTAGATGTTAGACCATTTCATATTCCAGTTGCCTGGGAAGTTGACAAAACCAGCTTTTTACAATCTCATTTTTCATTTAAATATTTTTCAAATTCTGTTTTCAGCACCCTCACTCATCTGGTTTTCTTTATCTGAGCCTAAATAAACGTGTATCATGACAAACACCTGCGATTATGGGGCAGTAAATACCCAAATTCCACCTGCAAAGAGCAGATTCCCAGATTTGTGTGTCTGATTTGGGACCTCTCAGCCTCCACACGAGGGCACAACATTGGCACACGCTGAGGCACCTCATTTGTGTGCCCAGTTCCTCTGCATTAATGGCTTTTTATTTTTCACCCACAGCAGCACCACTTGTGCATTCAGTGCCATTGACTCCTCTTGCCCATTAGGCCAGGAATTATGTGAATGTTTTACTGAAAAATGGCAGGAAAAATCAGAGTACAGGTATGTGAGCAAGGAAGCCTGATCTGAAAAAGCTGAACCCTCATTCCTCAAGCAGCTGCACTGATGCTTAAAGCCAACTGAAGTCAAGCATGTAAAGCAACAGCAAAATCATTTCTCTGTATATTCAAGAGATTTTCATCCCAAGGGTGGTTAAGAGCTTTTCCTAGATACATAATGAGGGAGAAATCAATAGATCTCAGAAGAGAAAATACTTCTGGGCTGGAATTTGATACATTTCTGTGAGAGAAACTTAGAAATGATGGGCAGAATGTGTTGTGCATTAAAATTGCAATGAAGTACGGTGCTGGGACATGGGGTGGATATCACAGGTCTTTCAAAAGGCACTTGCATTGCCACAAGATCCTGGAAAGGTCCAGATAAAATTAAATCATCAGCTTTAAGCAGCTAAAGGAGCTCGTTAGCAGAGCTCCACTTCTCTGGTTAGTGGGGACAGCGATCCAGGAGGGCACAGCCTGCACCCCCTGCTCTGCTCACCCACAGAAACCCTCCCCTGGGGCACAGGGGANTAATAATAATAATAATAATAATAATAATTACAGACCTGTGCACTGAATATGGTGTGGACCAGAAACAGCTCAGAAATTTCAGGTCACAGCTTGGAGAAAAACAAAACCTTCCCAGACCAATATCAGTAACCAGTACAACCCCTGTCAGGTTTGGATTGTGCAAAGCCACTGGTAATCAGCCCAGGAGCTCTTCTCATCTCAGACCCCAAAGTTCAAAGGAATATTCTAATATTGATTTGGCTCTAAACATCTCCCTTGGAACAGAAACCACAACAGAAGAAAGCCAGGCACATAAAACTATAAAAATAAAGGGAAATCTTTAAAGAGAAAGTTTTCATTCTTACCAAAAAGAAGAGAAAAAAAANACAGCCTCCCAAGGACCAGATTATGCCCTTCATATTTACTCCTGGATTCCTGCAGCTGCTTTAATCCTACTGACACTGGGCTAAGCTTCAAAATAAACAACACCGTGCATTTCCCACCACCATTAAATGTAATTAATGGATACAATTAGGCAGCCAAAGATAAAATCCTCTGGCAGAAAGTCCATAGCAATGTAAATTTTAGTCTAGTTTTGGAAAGTATTTTATTTACTTGGCACCTTCGGCTTTGTTTTTCATTCATCATAATCCATTTATCCCCTGAAATCTATATTGATTCCATTTCAAACTCTGCTCTTAATCTTATTTAATACATGTAGATGTTAGACCATTTCATATTCCAGTTGCCTGGGAAGTTGACAAAACCAGCTTTTTACAATCTCATTTTTCATTTAAATATTTTTCAAATTCTGTTTTCAGCACCCTCACTCATCTGGTTTTCTTTATCTGAGCCTAAATAAACGTGTATCATGACAAACACCTGCGATTATGGGGCAGTAAATACCCAAATTCCACCTGCAAAGAGCAGATTCCCAGATTTGTGTGTCTGATTTGGGACCTCTCAGCCTCCACACGAGGGCACAACATTGGCACACGCTGAGGCACCTCATTTGTGTGCCCAGTTCCTCTGCATTAATGGCTTTTTATTTTTCACCCACAGCAGCACCACTTGTGCATTCAGTGCCATTGACTCCTCTTGCCCATTAGGCCAGGAATTATGTGAATGTTTTACTGAAAAATGGCAGGAAAAATCAGAGTACAGGTATGTGAGCAAGGAAGCCTGATCTGAAAAAGCTGAACCCTCATTCCTCAAGCAGCTGCACTGATGCTTAAAGCCAACTGAAGTCAAGCATGTAAAGCAACAGCAAAATCATTTCTCTGTATATTCAAGAGATTTTCATCCCAAGGGTGGTTAAGAGCTTTTCCTAGATACATAATGAGGGAGAAATCAATAGATCTCAGAAGAGAAAATACTTCTGGGCTGGAATTTGATACATTTCTGTGAGAGAAACTTAGAAATGATGGGCAGAATGTGTTGTGCATTAAAATTGCAGTGAAGTACGGTGCTGGGACATGGGGTGGATATCACAGGTCTTTCAAAAGGCACTTGCATTGCCACAAGATCCTGGAAAGGTCCAGATAAAATTAAATCATCAGCTTTAAGCAGCTAAAGGAGCTCGTTAGCAGAGCTCCACTTCTCTGGTTAGTGGGGACAGCGACCCAGGAGGGCACAGCCTGCACCCCCAGCTCTGCTCACCCACAGAAACCCTCCCCTGGGGCACAGGGGAGAGAAAAACCGAGCTGGGAGCTGCCTCTTGGGTGGGAAATGGGTAAATAATGGCAAGCAGTATTCTCCCTCGTCATACCATGACATTTTTGCCGCTGGATAATCCTTAAATTCTTCAAAATGGAAGTTGGCACTTGAGGGCCGAAGCAGCTCCAGTGGGAGCTGCAAGTTCTGAGTGCTCCAGTTCCCAGGGACCATTTTGGTGAAATGAAATTTCCCCCACTCCTCTCCTAAGGAATAAGAAGCTTCAAGAAAAGGCCTCCTCAAAATAATATGGCCCAAACTTGCCCTCTGCAGTCAATGTGCTGCAACAAGCTTCTCCTCTCAAACTGACCCTGGCAGGGCCTGAACCTGGAGAAATGAATTCCTGAATTGCAGGGCTCAATCCCTTCACCTCCTTCAGACACCCCCAGGCCCATGTGAAAGCTCACACCTCGTTTCATATCCATCAATGGAGGTGAAAGACAAAGTTCAAACCAGCTACTTAATGTCTATTTATTGTATACACCAGGTAAGGGGGTTAAAAANCAAACCAACGAAAAACCCAACCCAACTCAGCCGTTACATCCCTTTCCAAATTCTCTCCACACCTCTACTTTGAAGATATTTTTGCCTTGAAAGAAATAATTTTAATGTAAAATTATTCCATAGCATTTGCAGTTGAAATCTGCCTCTGCAAGGACTGCTCCATACTTCATTTTGAAGAGAGAGAATAAAATGCGAGGGAAATGTTTATTTCTGTAACGCAAATCTGCACCATCAAAAGTCAGCTGTAATTGAATTAGCAGCTATGGCAGATTACAAGATCCGTGATTCCTCCAATGCAGACAGAAATTTTTTAGGAGCAATTAACACAAGACCAGATGTGAAGCCTTGAAATTCGCAGAGAACAAAAGTGGGAGGTGGAGCTGACAATAAAAACGCAGGAAGTGGAAACAAATGAGTTGTTTTCTAATTTTTATCACAGTTGTCCTTGCTTGGGGGGAGACAGGTTGCTGTTAGAGGCAGAGCAAGTGACTGAAAGTGGTGCAGAGCTTCCTCGTGTGCAGAATGTAATTCCTGCTATCCCTGCCCCTCCATTCAGAGCAAAGTTGTTTATTCATTAAAAAAAAATTACTTGTAGCAGTAATTTGGGGTTCATGAACTTTTATTATTTGTTGCATTTAATAAGCACAGGGAAAGGAAAAGGTCATGTCTTGCCTGGAATAGCTTGTAAGTGAATTTATCAGCAGAACACAGAAGCTGAAGATAAAGACAATCCACGTTTAGTTGCTGTATTTGATTGTTTTCCTTGTGGCTTAATAGTGTAAATTAAAAGAGAGCTTAAATGTTAGCACCACTGACAAGATGGCACATCCAAAATTATAAGGAAGCAAATAAAATGATTCATGTGGAATTTTGAAATATCTCAAAATATGTCAGCCACCAGATGTCACAAAACCTGCAGGGGATGATGCACTGCACCAAGAGAAGGGCAAGGCTCTGGCAAAGCACAGCATGGCAGGAAATTATCCTCCCAGTCCCCATAAATCTGAGAGCCTGGGAGTGAAAGGAATAAAACACACCCAAGACAAAACAAACTGAGATTTTCTCTGCCATCCTCTACCTCAAAGGAGAAGTGGTGTGTTCAAGACCAGCATCTTGAGCATGGCAGAAAATAAGGCTGCCATGAACTAAAAAGGAGCATTCAGAAATACCTCGGGCCAGCCTGCCCCTGCCAAGTGTGACAAGGTCAGCAAGTTCAGCATCACCCACAGATGCCACAGACCGAGCAGTCACCTGAACTTCCAACAGCACAGCCTCCCAAATATTGATTTTTATTCACACACACACAAAATGCAGCAGATCCCATGTGAAAGACACCATTCAGAATGACTAGAAAGTACTTTCCCCACTGGCTCTGCCAAATGCATTTCCATGTTCTTATGGAAGAGCAGGAAATGTGTATGAATTCATTTCTATCCCAGCTTGATGCTGATAGCAAATCCTCAGCCTAAGAAGTGATGCTCAGTAAAGAACGGGACTAAACCTGACCCAATTCAGCCAGAACTGAGGCAGCAAAGTGTGCAAACAAGCATTTCTCCTGGCCAGGACAGAGCCCCAGCAGATGAGCTCTGTATTAAGACCCTTGAACACTTCTGAAGGCCCTGCAGGAGCATTATTCCTCCTGACTCTGGATTCATTCACTCGGATTGCAGGGACCAAGGAGCTCTGGCAAAGCATCAAAACCAAGCCAGGACATCCAGGCACAGGGATGCAGCAGAGGGACTGCAGAATGCTAGGGGAGGAGTTGTGTGCTCAAATTAATTAATCCAATTAAGTATCAACAGTTAGAAAGGTTAATAAAGAGAAAGTCATGTTTTCAACCGCTTTGACCTTGAGTTGTTAATGAAGTGCAAATCCTCTCCATAGGAAATGTGGCTGCTTGGTGGAAGCAAGACAGTGTGCAAGTGAACCTGCAAAACAGCCACAGCATCCTATTTATCTCCTCCTGCTCGGGGATACAATCCAGGAAAGATGGGGCTCCTAACTTGAAGCAGCTTGTGACATATAGAAAGGAAACAGAAGTGGTTTTTCAGTCAGATCACCCACTACGTCCAAAATAACAATCCACCCTATCCACTCTGACAAAATAACACATAATAGAACTAAAACTGTGCTGACAAAAATAGTCTGTTGAGCTTCCCATTCCTCCGAGGCCTGCAGTCTATTTTTGCTGCTGAGAGCTGAAGTTACACACGCCCCACCGAAGCTGCCTCGGCTCAGCCACTTGAAAGAAGCAGCCTGCAAAGCATTAATAATTCATCTGATTGAGTTTAGCTGGCACACTCAGCAACCAAACTGCACCAAACTCTCCTGTGAGGAGGGAGAGAGGAGCTGTTGCAGAAGGATATTTCCTGCTCTACAGCACGTTCCTTTTAGGTTTTTCTCTTCCATGTGTTTATTGGTGATGAGAAGCTGCCTCGGGCAGTCCCAGAGTAAAAGGTGCTCAGGTAGCACCAGAGCAGGAGAAGCAGAGACGTCAGAAGGATGAAATTTTCTGTGTCAACCATGATCCACCAACCCAATTTACTGCTCTTGGACAGTCCATTTGAGAAGTTATCCCTGGCACAGGAAGAGCAGCAAAGGCCTCTGGTGCCATCTCTCCTCTTTCCACTCAGCCTTAAAAATTAACAAAACTGAGATGCAGCTCACACACGAAACCTCCCATCACTCTGTATTGATACAAGGCACAAGCAGCTTCCAGAGGAAAGGCTCTGCTGCCACACCAGCACATCATTAACTGAGTCCTACATTTCTGTCCATTCATTTCACTTGAAAAATATTTTCTAGCAAATGGGACTGAATGAAACCTCTGGCAGCCTCCAGGTTTATTCACTCTATCGATTGCTCTGGAGATGAGTGGGAGTAATTATTTTGAAAAGGTTCATCCTCCAGAGTGAAGATGGAGAGTGTTAAATGTATTCCAACTGGTGAATAACAGACAGCTCAAAGTGAGAGAAGATGCAGCCATGAATGACTGAGAAGGAAACGCACAAAGGCCTGGGGTCTGCAACAGCAAATTTTGATGACCACGGTGGCATGAAGGGGATGTTGAGAATGCCCCCAAACAGAGATTCCTCTCTTCTGAGGGGAGATGGAAAAGGCCCAGCTTTATTCCTTGACAGACCTGCTCCCTGACATGTGAGACTGGAAGAGTTGCAGTTTTTATTTCCACAAACAGTGCCCTGGACACCAAAGCCTCGCCTCTGGCTGGACAGAACTAGCCTAAAGCAGCCCAACACAGCCAGGGCAGCCCCAACCCCAATAACCTCCCACAGCAGAGGGGGACAACAGCTTTAGGACTCGTGTGGTGAGGCAGGAAAATGATTTATTATCTGAAAGGATTTGTCCCAGTTTAGTTACAATACTGGATTTCAGTGTTTTGCAACGAACACGGATCCTGTGAGGCCCAGGGTTGCCTTTTCTATCACAGTTAAAAGTGCAGGTGTCCAAACCTGAGACAGATGATAATCCATGGGCATTAATCATCCCAGCACCTGGGGACACAAAGCTCTGCAAAAGACAGGACACAATGTCTGGCAGAACACCTCCAGGAGAAAATCCATGGGCTGAGGTTTCATCGAGAAGAGCTGCACTCACAAATAACTTTGTGCTTTCAGCTCTCTGCTTATGTGTAATCACATATATATATTTATATATATAAGCTATATCTTCTTAACAGATGGGAAAAATCCATAAATTAGGCCTCTCTGGCATTAATTTGTTGGTGATTTTTCATTTGCATGAAACCAACCTTAAGTAATTTGTGTTTAGGAGAAAAAAAACCCCAAGATCTTTCACCATATTGAACTTCACCCTCTCATGGAACAGGTCATTTATTGAATCATTATTGGATTATCTTTCAGTAATTAAGTCTCTTCAGTACAGCAGTTATTCATTTGAGTAGGTCTTAAAATATCACAGCAAGAGAGCATTAGCAACCCCTTTTAGAAAAGTAATTCAGCCTAAAGAAAAATGGAATATCATCTGTCCTTCCCAGTGTGTTATTCTGGCCTCCAAAACCTCAGGTGCTCAGGATCAAACAGAAGGGCTCAGAAACACTTGCTCAGCACACAGGAGACCTTCTCTATTTGCAGAAAATTCAGGATTTAAGCAGGGTGCTCATTTTGCTGGTTTTTACAACTGCTTGTGCCACACCAAGAGGAAATGAACAGCCAGCTCTGTGACACCCATAGTGGTCATCACTCCGATAACTTGGGAGCAAATAAAGCTCAGAATGGAATTTTTCCAGGTTTTTTCAGAATGTGTGGACAGAGCCACTTTTCTTAAAAAGACACCCAATACATTTTGACTGATTTACTCTTTTCCAACTGAAAAATGTGTCCATGCAGAGAGGGTCTGATAGCTTGTGGGGATTTCCAGGCCTTCGATGCTGCACACCCCAGGGCTGCAGCCACCAGGAAGGCCTGGACAAATTGTGACTGAATGGGCTCAGTTCCTCCAGCAGCACAGGATGTCTTTGGTAAGATAAAGACAAAACCCAGTAAAAGCATGAGCAGAGCCACATCATCACTCGTTTTCTATCCCAGTGGCCACATCCAGCCCCTGCTCCTGGGAGCAGCAGCCTCCAGAGCCACCAGCACTGGGGTGCCCAGGTGGCCACTCCCAGGGGGTTTGGTGCCCCAGGAGGGTGATGCACCCCCAGGATGTGAGCAGCTCATGGCTCAAAAGCAGATGATTAAACAGCTTTTATCTGTAAGCCAAGGATTCCAGCCCATGAAACAACATTACACAGCCAGAGCAGAAATTTTATTCGTGGAAAGAAGAATATCAGGAAAGCTGGGAGCAGCCTCAGGTTCTGCAGGAGGGCTCCCTGCAGGGTGGGCTGTGCTCTGGGCTGCCTGAATGGCACTCAAGGCAGGGGTTTCCTGCAAAGATAGAGCCAGTCCTCATCAGAGTTTGACTGATTAGGAAGAGAAGCCAAATAAAGAAGTATAAATTGCCCACTGACCCAGACTGAATCCCCGGGATAAGCACAGGAAGCAAATAAGGTCCGTGATGGATCTGTGTGCTCCCTGCCCTCCTGGCTCTCAGCAGACACTGATGTATCTCACACTGCTGCCAAAGAACTCTCATTCCTGGGCAGAAGTCGTTTATTGGGAAGAGAAAGTCACAGTTAACACTAAGGGACTTATTTTTGCTTTACTGCTCGTAATTCAGGCTGCCTGGTTTCACTTGTTTCTGCAATCCCACATCAATATGAGCTCGCATTAAGAAGTTGCCTGGCACAAAGCCAGCATCATTTGCCTCCTCTTTGATGCCAAATGCTCTTGCTTTTTACATCTTCCAGGATCTCAGGCCCAGCCCAGCAGCCATCTGCAGAGCTTTCCCCTCCTCCCCCCAAGTTTCAATTATTTTGCTGTCTAAGCAGCAGTTACTCCAACACTGAGCTGCAATTCCCAAGGGACTGCAGCTCTCCTGCAGTTTTGCTGGAGTTCCAGCCAAGCTTCTTTCCCATTTTCTGGTATTATTCTAATCAGCTGAACGCCACCGGTGCCATGGAACCTCACAATTCCTGGACAAAGCTGTTTGGAGTCCTGTAGCTTATTTCCTTCGAGACTTACAAATAAATTATAGCTCCCAGCACCAAAAGATTTCATTAAACTGACAAACACCCAAAAGATTGGAGTTCTTTTCCACAGCTCTTTCCATCCCAAGAGGGACAGATTGCTCTGGGAGCTGCACTGCCAGGGGCAGAGCTCTACAGGGTGGCCTCCCCCCTGTCCTTTGTTTTCCCCTCTAGTTTGTCCTCCAGTTTTGATGTCTCCGGTCTCCCTGCTCACACCTGCCCAGCAGAAGGGGTGGTGTGGAAGTGTGGAAGGGTAAAAGCAGCCTGGTGTTTGCTTTATTTTTAATTCAGTGACCTGACTTTGCTCCCCTGTCCTGTGCCACCATTGCAGGAGTGGCAGAGAGGACAGTGCTGTGATTATGAACGTGATCAAATGAGCAAACCCACCCCGAGCCCTAATGACCATCATGGTCCTGGCACCTGGGAAATGCCCCTGGGTGTCAGTGGGACCTGAGCCTGACCTTCCCCAGGCTGCTCAGCTCATTACAGAGATCAGAGCAGCAGCCTTGACTCCCTCCCTGCACAAGGGATCTGAGTATTTGGATAATCCCCGTCTCTGCTGTACCAGTGAAGATGGGCTGATGTTAAATGAAAGGAACAGAGGGGGAGAAAAAAAACACTTTTCTCGCTGGCAGCTGTGTTGTACTAAACTGCTGAAGTGAGCTGGAAAAGTGTTACCTTAAAATAATTCCCAATTCTGACAACAAATAAACACAAACCAGTCCTTGGTCCATCCTACAGACCAGCTTGGACTGAATCAGTGTCTGGGGGCACAGACCCTGCACTAATTAATCCTCTGACGGTGTGACTCAGGTGTAGCTATTAAAGTCTGTGCTGCCCATTACTGGAGTTCCCTGTTTCCCTTCCTCCCAGGCTGCAGAGTGCCAGCTGCCTGCCAGAGATGCCAGCAAACAGAAAGCAGCAGCACCAGCACACGTGGGGAGTCTGTCAGCACAGGAAAGCTGCCACCAACACTCCCCGGCAGCTGAGCAGCCTCAGACATCTGCCTGCCCCCCACCCACTGCCCCTGCTCGGCCAGAAAGCTGCTGAGAGTCCCATTTACATCAGGGGCTGCCAGCTGAACAGAAACTCTCATGTTCTTCACCTGCAGGGACGCACAAACCCACAGGAGCTGCTCACTCACCGTGCTCAGAGCTCCTGCCCAGCCTGGCAGGGCTCAGGTGTCACCCAGCAAGTGCAGCTTTTAAACTCCAAATTATGCCAGGTATATTTGCTTTCTTTCAGCTGCCTGTGAAGTCTTCATTCATTCCCTCAGTTATGATGCACAATAATGTTTTTGCTTTAAAACAGGCTTTTTCTGTTTCTCTACTGACTGAGGCAAATATTTAATATTCAGCGTGTAATAGAAAAATCCCTTCAAGGTGCAAAGAAATGCAAGTGTTCCTACACTGAAAATCTCATCAGAAGGAGAAGCCAGCAGTAAACACTGCTCTGAACATGAAGTGGAACAGAACAAGACTGCAGAGAGGAGCTAAAGAGACACTCTCTGCTTGTCACCCCCAGAGAAGGGGCTCCTGCCCCCCTCAGCCATCCAGCCCCACACCCAGAGGTGCTGCAGCCTCACTGATGGGGCACTTTCCTTTTCCTCTGCTTTGCAAACCCCTCTTTCTTCAGATTAAAATGACTTTACAGAAGGCATGGGAGGCTCTGGCGTGTTTGCTTCCCCAGCTGTGTAGAGCACATCACCTGCAGCTGGTCACACCTGCAGGGTGGGTCCCCAGGGGCTCTCCCCGTCCTGGATCCATCCCTTTATCCCTTTGCACAGCAGCTCCTGCTGAGCCAATTCATTGCAGCATTACCCACACTCGTTCCCTGCCAGGACCTCGATGGGTTTTAAGATAAGGCAGGCAGAACACTGAACAGATTTGTGCAGCTGACACCTACCCCAGTGGTCACTTTGCCCCCGACTGAAGCACAGATTGTTCTTGCTGCAGGGTAAATCTGCACAAAATGGTCCCTGAGCAGTTGGGGCTGCAGGAAGAGATCCATTTCACTCTGGGACATTAAACTGCACTTGAACTTTCAAAAACCTAATTTTCTTGGGGATCAATACAGTCAATACAGGTGTTAAGACAAAAACAATTACATTTGGTGTACGTGTGCAGTGGCTGATAACCCCCACACAGCCCTGGCTGCTGGCCCACAGGAGCTCTGCTCTTTCATGGATCAAGAGGAAACTCTGGTGATACACAACTAGAGGGGAGAAGCCACTGACAGTGGACACAGCCCCTACAGGTGTTCCAACCTGTAATTATTTCCTCCAGTGACTTCAGTCACGCTGCTCTCACCTTGAGATTCACCAGGAGTCAAGTGCTCTCCCCTCCCCACCTCTCCCTGTATTTGACAATTAATTTTCTGGCATATTAAACCGATGATTATTAATGGAGCCACAGCTGTCTATGTCAGTGATTGTGATCAGCTCAAGTTGTCTTCAGCAGATAAATATTTTTCTATAAACCTAGCAACGCTGGATTTATGGAGAAAACTGTCAGCTTCTCAGTGAAGAAACTATATCTTCTCAAACATTTGTGCAGTGTGTAGTAAAACATAACCTTGATCCAAATATAAAAAGTGTTTAGGTAGGAGATGAAAGGGGTGGTTTCTTGAATTAGAAATAATATCCTAGCCAGGAGTTATTCATGAAAGTGGAGTCTTAATATTTACTTAGGCTTTCAGCAGCACTGATTTGCACTGGAATTTATTAACTTTTCAAATATTGCACGATGTACCTGGGTACTGAAATGTTCCCCACGAGAAGCTCACCAGAAGTAGGGTCTATCAGAACAGTGTCTATTTTAAGCATTCAGCTGGGCTTGACTCTGCTTCACCTGGAGTCAAGGTTTCAAATACCCATTTCCACATTAAAAAGTAGGGTTTGCTTACAGAAAAGAGGTCCAGGAAGGGCTCTCACAAACCCTGAACGAGCCCTGCCCAGAAAGGTCTGGTGGCAGCACCTGAGCCCCACAACTGCTGTGGATTCCTGTGCCAGGGACAGGCTCATCCCCTCTGCCCTGACCCCGCAGCTGCGAGCAGCTCAGAGCTCCCAGGGGTCTTCTGCAACATCAGGACCCCCTGTGACTCTTCCCAAAAATCCCAGGCACCCAACACCTTCAAAGCCAGAGAAGGATCCGAGAAACCCTCAGTGAGCCAAGGCCAGGCAGAGGCAGCTTCACACGTGCACAAACACCACACCAGAAATCAGCTGCTGGCACTTCTTCCTGCATGTCCAACTGATTCCAGCAGCTCACAGGATCCACAACGATTCCCTGCCTTGCCCTGTGTACAGTACTTACTGTATTTTACATTACAGTGATTGAAGCCCTGATGAGACACAAAACTCATCAATCAACTCATGGCACGGCACTAAAAAGTTTACTACAGCCTTCTCTCTGCTCAGTTTGTGTGCAGAATGTCTATTTTAATAAATTTGGTTCTGAAAACATGAATCTAGCTGAAGATTTCCTTAAAAAAATAAAAAATCAGATGTTATTTACACAACAAAAGCTGCCCTTTTTTTAATGGCATCGGGCTCACAAACGTGCTCGGAGAATTTGCAGCTGAATGGTGAAAGGGCAAAAAGCACCAGAGATGTGCAAGGTTTTTAAATGGGAACAGGGATCTGGCACATGGCCTTGGAAGAGCCAGAGCAGGTGTTCAAGAAACACCAACTTGTGTCTCGGAGGCACCGGGCTCATCAATAATGGATTCCTCAGCATTCAACTGCATTTCTTCCCCATTTAAAGTTTGATACAGCTTGTTCATTTTCAGGAGATATTTTTTCCCCCGAGGAGCCCCAACACTTTGTTGTCACAGCTCCTGGAACTTCTCTGCTGGCGCTTGGCCCAGACAAGTTGTTACTGAGCACACGCCTCTATTATTGCTGAAAGACAGATTTGACAATTCTGATAACGAGTAAGTGTTGGGTGCTCCAAGGGCCACTGAGTGCTCCCCATGTCCTAAATGCTTCAAGTGATACCTTGAACATCTACAGACCTCCAAGCTGAACTTGTCCCAATGAGAACTTCAAGGAAAGAAATCCTCCCTCCTCTTTTGCTGAGTCTGTGACACCCACAGACCTCACACCAAGTGTTGCAGAGGTGCAGAAAACCTCAGGTATTCATGTGGAAATGGTCAGTGCTGCTGCATTTGAATTAGTGTGGGCTGCTAGGAACCTAATTCCTGGGTGAAACTCTTGCCTGGTCCCCTGTCACAGCCCTGGGCTCGTTTCAGAGCTGTTGTTTAGGTCATGCTGCTGATTTCTGCAGCGTTCCCCATTCACTGAGCTCCACAGAGCCTCTCTCTGCTGTCACTTGGCTCAGTCCCACTGAGGTGTAACACCCCAGGATGACAGATCTCATCACAAGTTTCCAGAATGCCCAAGTTCTCCTCATTAGGCTCGTCTGCACCAGAGGAGTTTGCCAACCAAAAGCCATATGGTTTTCCTTCTCATGCCTGGAGACCCCACTGCTTCCCCCACAGAACGCTCCAAACAACATATGGGATGCAATGGATCCCCTCCCAGCAGGCCATAAACCACCAAGGAGACTCCATCCAGCTTTATCAGAGGTATCTCAGAGCATTCTCCCACTGCTGTCCTGCTGGGAATTCCAGAGTTCATCATGACTGAAGTCTTGCCAGCAGCCACTTGCAGTGGCACTGATCCAGCTCAGAGCCAATTTCAGACATGAATTCAAATACAACACCCAATTCTTTCCAAGTCAGGTGGAGGCTCCTCATGTAAAATGAAAACAAGAAGTTAAGGTGCTGTGCCTGTATGAGCACCTTGAACACTACAGGCCAGCACTCTGAGCTCCCAGCCAGGTCCTACCTGAGGTTCATTATTTCTCTTGTGAGTTATGGTCACAGCCAGGAGTGGAATATTCAGAGTCACTGCCCAGCAGAGGGGTTTAGCACAGAGCTGCACCCCAAGATCCCCATCTGCTCCAGGCTGGAGATGCCAGAGGAACCCTTCCCTGCCACAGGGGAGGCACTGGCAGCACATTGTGCTGCGTGTTTGTAACACACCTGAAGATTTCATGTCAGGGTTCAGCTTGTACAAATGGCAGGAAGGACCTGAGGACCCTGAAGTGATGGGAGGCTCTGACACAGTGACAGAACCTTAAGCAGATGGATCAGAATGAAAACAAACGCTGCTGGGAAGAGCTGGTGCCCTGAAACACAGCATTTATCCTGTGCTTGCAAATACACTCAGTGCTGAGGACAAACTTTTACTCATGTTATTGGTTTTGAGGTTTGTAAGTGTTTTTCAGCCAGAATTCTCTGTGGGAATGGTTTGATCTCTTCAGTGCTACTAAATTCCCAGAATCAAGTCAAATCCAATAACACGGTGCAGCCTGAAAACAGAATATTTGTTTCTAACCCATTTCTGAACGATTTTCATTATTACTATTGAAGATGTGAGGATCAGCCAGCCATTGCACCAAAGACTTTGGGGGTTTTCTGTGAAGCTTAGGAAATTCTGAAAGAGAAGAACAGCAACTGTACACTGCCAGTCTGACCCCAGGTCTGAAGTGTGCATCAGCAAGCAATAAACAAGCACTGACATCAGCTTCTGCAGGGGGATGAAAGCCAGAACTCAGTGCTGGCCAGGCTCACAAATTCCATGTTCTCTGACCTGCAGGCAGAGGTGCTGCAGGGGCTCATGTGCAGTTCCAGGCAGTGCCAAGCCAGCCTCTCTGACCAGGGGAGCCATTTCACCTGCCACAAGTGAGGAACATTCCACAAGTGCTGCCTTTCATCGATGCCCAAAGGAACCCCCCAGCAGCAACGTGTAAAGGGCTTCCCCTCAGAGCCCTCTGCACCAGGCTTTGCTCCTTCCATCCTCTTGCAAAGCCCAGAGTGAGAGCAGAGCTGTAATTCCTCCTGCCTGGAAGCTCCCCAGAGGTTTGGCTGACCTTTAGGACGTTCTGCTCCCTCAGCATCTCCTCTAGAGCAGCTCCTTTCCCAGAGCACGCCCTGTGGTCCCAGAGCTCTGGCAGCACGGGAGAGGGGCAGGAATCACATCCCCAGGATCTCCTGAACACAGCCTTGCCTGGCAGGAGGTGAGGAAAACATTCCTGGAGGTGCAAAGAGCACATGGAGCCTCCAACACGGAATTCTGATTTAAAGTCACCTGCAGAACACGAATCTAAGCCTGTGCTTTGGACCCAGCTTTATCCACAGCTGATCCTGCTTTAAACAGAAACTATAGGGGAAGTTAAATTAACCCAAGAGTGAGGTGTAGTAAAACCAAACAGGCTCCAACATCAGTGTTTAACTCTCATGTCACAGTAACAAAAGTACAGCACAGCCCTGAGTAAGGAGATCTGGACCATCTTCATCTAAACTGTAACTCCCCTTCTGCTTCATCACAGGTTATTAAAGGCATAATTCAGTACAAATCAAAAAGGTGCTCTCGAGAATGCTCAAGTGGCTTCTCAATTTTATTAAAGTATTTGAGGATGGAAGTTCTTAATTGTCATGAAATCCCTCTTCTGATACAACCAAGCTCTTGTCTAGACAGATCAAAATCAACAATTTTATAACCAGTGTTGGACAAACTGCTTTTCTTGTGCCATGCCTGATGTGTGTTTAGCAGATGCTTTCCAGACATCTTCATGTAAACATTATTTTAATAAAATCATGTGGTACAGAGTCACCTCATCCTACCAGAGGGACAGAAAGCTCAGAACCTGTTAATCCTCAGGGAAATAATCCCAGCAGCCCCACACACACTACACCTTATCCTGGCACTGATGTTCAGTGCAGCTCCGAGTCTTTACACAATTAACTTTCCTATCAAGAAATTGCAAAAAGCATTAATGATTGTAATGTCTCATTAATTAGTAGTAAATGCAGGTGAATCAGTCAGAGCAGCCAACTCAGTAGAACTTCTGGTGCTCACAGCATGTGAATATGTTGCTAATTAAGACCATCAGCATTCCTTTTAATTAATACATCGGCTTGCTTAAGATTTAATTGAAATTTTACCAGCCCTCGTTTTTCCAATTCAGAACACGCACCAGGCAAAGACTGCACAAAAGGAAGAATGAAGCTATTCCCTTCATGTTTGTGGAGATAAATTCAGCACTTCAGCTCCCAGCTCGTTCCAGATTAGGATGGGAACGTGAGAGAAACCCAAAGAGAACATTTGTGAGCGTGTGCACAGGTTCACACCCAGTTACAGCTCTCTCAGGAGAGGGAGGGAGCTGCTTCTGGCTCTGGGGGTGCCACATGGACACCAGGGAACTGAAGGTTCTTGTGTCATTTGGTGCCTCTGAACCCAGAGCCTGAGATTCACCCACACCCACAGAGCTTTGTCTCCAGAACTACAGATCTGGAGAACAAATCCTCAGGGGACAGGAGCCCTTCAGTCTCCTGTCTCATGAAGTGTAAAGTCCCAGACTAAATCAGTGAATCACTAGTCTAAATATCTCTTTCCAAAGGCAAAATGAGAACTATTTCTACTATATCACTGCATTTAAAAAAAAAGCACTCAGTGTATCCTCCCATCCACTTGCTTCTGTGCTTGAATCACTTCAAACCTAACAGAGCTTCTGAACAAGATGTGTGTTTAACACAAATACCCTGAAGAGCTGTTGAATTGAGATTCAGAAAGTGTCAGATAGAACCTCCAGAGAATTTACCTAGAGGCAGAAGAGGGAGATGAGAAACAAAACTATTTCCATTTTCCCTTGCTAGAAACATTTCAAAACATTAGAAAAGTATCTAAGTGTTTTGCATATATAAAAACTGAACAGGGAGATGCCTTTAAAGTGCACAGAAACTTCAGTTTCACAAAGTTACAGAGCAGTTTCTCAATCCTTAAATCATATCCCCATTCCCACTTTAATTCCCTCTCTACAATACTGGTTTCCTTTGAGACTGAGCTTTTCCAGGAACAAGAGATTTCCAGGGAATAGAAGAGTTGCATCTGAGACCTTCTGCCATGAGTTTGCAGCGAGTCCTTCCCATGGACTGAACAGAAACACAAAATCCCCAATTCCCTGGGATCAGCCCATGGCCCCTCACTGCCACAGACGGTGCTGCTGACTGAGCCACTCCTCACTGGGGTCCCAAATAAAACATTCACTGCCTCTCCTCTCACTGAGGATGGAGCTCAGCACAATCCCCAGCCACAGGAGTCCAGCTGCTCTCTGCCACTTGCTGCAGTTTGCTTGGGAACGTGGGATTCCTGTCTGAAAACTGCACAAAATTCTCTTGCAAGCAACACACAGAGTTCATTTCCCCCAGTAATGAGGCAGAATGAGAGGGAATTGCTCTGTGTGAGGCTGCAGGCACTGGGGTTTGTACCAAGCAAGAGCTGTATCCACACAGGTATGTCCCAGAACCCCTTCCCAAAACAATTCTCCTCGTGCCACATTCCCAGAGAGAAGAGAAATTCTCCCCAAAGGGCAAAGGCTCTCCAGAACCCGACCCACTTAATCTTCTAAAAAGAAAACAGCAAAAATTCTTCAGCCATGACATTTTTTTCCAGGGGAATTAAGCAGTGATGGAGACACCCCAGGACTGCAATCCCTCCCAGTGTGGTATTCCTTGAAGGGCTGAAATCCAAATAAGAGTATGCCTGGGAGGGAGAATGGAGGGGGAAGGATAGAAATAGAGGCATTAAGAGGGACAAATATTCTGCTGGTAGGCAGGCTCATGATGGAAGGGGGATTATGATTAAAGAAATTTCAAGAAGACAACTTTAAAACAAAGAGAAGAACTGCCCTTGTTACGAGACCCAAACCCAAACAGAGCTGTCCTGGCAGAGGAGGCTGCATCTCCTCTGGGCCCCTTACATGGCAAATCCCTGCAGAATCCCAGCCCTTTGTTTGGATTTCATGTTGCTTGTCAAGGGAGCACAAGTGCTCTGTGCATCTCTGGGGTTTGCTCACATTTCCCGTTTATCTTAGGCAGTTTCACGTTTATTTTCAAGGCCTTTTTTGGGGGCAGAAGCACGGCCTGGGCTGTGCCTCCATGGCTGTGCCAGGCAGTAGGGCTGGGGCACTGGCAGCACATGGAGCAGCAGGCACAGCTGGACATGTCAGAAAAGTCCATTCAGGGGCTGAAGCTGTTCTCTGCTGTGAGATGTGCTGCTGCTGTCTCTCTCTCAGCAGTTCCGTGCCCAGGTTTGCTGCTGCACCCTCACCAGAGCACTGTGGGCTGGTTCAGACACAAAACACCTGCAAATATCACTGTAAAACCATCTGAGATGTGACACCTCATTGTGCTGATAAATCAAATTGCTGCTGGTTTTGCTGCTTTAAACAGAAGTGTTTTACTTTGCCCTGTCACGGGCACCTCTCGAGGAAGGCACAGCTCCCCCTCCATTACAATTCCAGCACCAGGACAATGTTTGGTGTGGAATTACTGGGCAGCAGTAAAAATGCATCACTGCCAGGTCTCCACATGCAGATCAGCTACTTAACCAGTCACCTATTTTTAGCTCTTGCCAGGCAATCAGGATGCTGCTCACAAAACACTTTACCTTAAAATAAAATTGCTTTCCTCAGATGACACTGTCAGGTTCTGTTCTTTTCACATTTACTGGGAAACTTCAAATAAAAGATAAGGTAGTTTATTGAGAAAGGAAAGAGTGTTCTTAATGGGAGAGAAAAATGAATGTATAATAGCCTAAATTTTAGTGGTTATCACTGTAAAAAGGAGATCTCTTCTGCCCATCCCTGATGAAAGATGTTGAGATGTAATGGACATGAGATAAGGGGGAGGCAAACTGGTGAGGAGTGAGGGAAGGAGCAGCATTGCCTGTCACAGGCTCTTGGAGCAGGCCTGGTTTGGAGAAACATTTCCATGGTCACAGCCTCAAACCACGAGGGCCTCAGGGGGTTTAAGGGACATTTCTTCAGAGCCTGGACAGCCCCCAAGGGGTCTCCTGCTCTCAAAGGACTGCCCAGAGCCTGGGGGAGCTCTCACACCCAAAGCCCAGCTTTAACACAGTTTCCAACACCAAACCATCCACGTGTTTCTCCTGCCAGGCTCTCGCCCTGCTGGTACCTTCCCCTTCTCTCCTCCCCTCCTGACCCCTCAGATCCCACACACAAATGCATTTTCACTCTTTCCAGGCTCTAAAATCCTTCTCCACTGCACAAGTTTTTCTCGAGCTGTCCACTCTTCCTAATCCCCACAAGTCCTGGCACTTTCATCTTCTCAGGCTTAAGCCCAATGAGACAATCTGAGGTTTCAGGAGTTTGCAGACGAGCCCTGCTCTGGTCTCTGGGATGTTTATGTAAGGCCAGAGAAATGCCACTTACAGCAGAGTCAGTCTGGGTGTTACAGAGCATCGCTGAGCCAAGCCCTGGGCCTGCCACAGAGAGCCAGAGTCACACAGAGAGCAGCACAGGATAAACCCCAAACAGCCGAATCCCAAGGGCTCAGTGTCTCTCAGGACACCAGATGAAGAATGGAGCTCCATTTGTGTTACCAAAAACCAGAAGGGGCACAATTAACCCTGCAAAGTGACAAGAGAGTTCTTTGCTGTACCACAAATCCCCTTCGTGCTCAGCACAGTTTTTGACTTTCACACAGTCCCATGTGCAGAAGGGATTCATCTTTATCTGAAACTGAAATTGAATGCCAGCAGTTACCTTGGTGACATTTAAAAATCCATCCCTGTGCTTTGCTGTCAACACTTTATAACACAATAAAGTGCCTCGTGGAATAAGTCAGAGCACAGCTTGGGGAATAGTTCCTATGACAACTCCATGAATCAAGGGGATGGCAGAGATCCCCAAATGTCAGATGGACACAGGTAGAGGAAGCCCAGGCTGCAGTCAGTGCTGCTCCTAAAGCTGTGCTGAGCTGCAGCTCCAAGCCCAGCTCCAGCCATTTCTGTAATTAAATGAAGCCTCCAATTCTCCAGGCACCCTCTTTTTCCCTGAAATTGCCAAGAACCCTGAAATTTATAATGCAATCAGCCCACCAGATCTCAGCAGGCCTCTGCTGGGACTGATCATTGCCAGTGAGGGAGGAAGAACCACACTTCTGAATGTTGTTTGTTGTACTTGAGGTGTTAAATACAAGTGGGGAGTTGAATTATTGGTTAAAATACAGGATCCCCATTCTGCTTGTGGCAGCACATCCTTTTATCTCCTGGGACAGAGAGCACTGGGCTCACTTTCACCCCAGCATTTCCAGTTTTATTGTCCATCAGAGGCAGATTTGTTGCACTGGTCCTGCCCCACAGCTCCAGCTCTCCACGAGAGGAGCTTGGCTGAGGCACAGGATTACTGAGGAAATGCCCCACTCTGTTCTTCCTCAGGACTGCACAACTCCACCTCTTCCTCCTGTGTTCTTGCCTTTCCCTTTAAGTTTTCCTGGCCTTTCCAGCCTCTCCCAGGCTTTTCTGCTCCCTCCCAGCTGCCTCACAGCAGGTCTCCTCCCCAGCACACAGCCCCTGGGCACTTCCATCACTGCCCCTCTGGGCCCACAGCACAGAAGCATCTGGACCACTGGTCCCTGCAGCAGAGAATTCATTCTCCTTCATTGTAAAACTAAATCTGAGCCCCACTTTATTTGGAAAAGGCTCCAAACCCGGCTGTCTGTGGCCTCCCTGCTGCCCTTCCACGCCGGGAAAGCTGTGCATGTCTCCTGTAGCTGTCCCATATCTACACTCCAAAGTCCTCCATCCATTTCCAGGAGACAAAATCCATCTTGGCATGCCCTGGAGATAAGGCTGAGCTTTTCAGCTGCTCCTGCACTATCAGCAGGAGAGTGCATTAGAAACCCAGGTTATTCATTTTATTAAAGAGCGTTTTCCACTCACACAAAAGTGATGGACACTGCTAAGCATACTCAGAGATATGAGAAGTAAAAAGGGCACATCTCAACCAGAAAACACCACAAAAAATATGGCTTTTGGGCACTCTTTAAAGATGTGAGAAGTTTCACCAATTTCATTGGAATTTCAGACAGAGGGAACAAAACATGAGCAAACTGATAATAACAACGTGCCTGAGAAAGACAGACCAGGTAAACGAAGAGATTATAATCCTGCCCTTCAGTAAAGTCCTTTTCACCTTAAATCCACTCAGTGTAGAGATAATCTTGCCACTGGAGACCACAAAAGCAAAGTTATTTGCATACAGAACAGGCTCACAGAAAATTAAACTGCTGAGCAAAACTAGAGCTTATTATGCAAGAAATGTGATAAGCTAAAACATACAAAAAATGCTCCTCAAGATCTGAGCAACATGAGCTAAAAATACCTCTATTGCATGTCATTTACAAATTCAAAGGGTTGTTTAGGCTGTGTTTAGATTGTGATCAAACAACACTTGATAAATTTTTTTTCCACTTATGATTAAAGATAGTGCTGGATTTTAGGTGTTCTGATTGCTTTCCTCACTTCATTCTTATTGCTATTTTTAATTTGCACTTGATGTTCCCTGCACCCTTCCTGAAAGCAACCAGCAGTGCTGGGAGCTACCAAAGTCCTGCTCGTGTTCTTCCTGAAGGGACAGGAGGGATGGCCCAGGAGCAGCCCTGATTTACACACCAGGGGCTGGGGAAAGGAGAAAGGTGCTGCCAGGCTTTGGGCTGCTCCATGCCCGTGCTCAGCTGCCCTGCAGGGCCTGGGACAGGCACACGCCTCCCCAGTGCTCCCACAGCTGTTAAATGTCACAGATCTCTTGTGCCAAAGGGTTTCTACATCCCAAACTCCCCGAGGCTCCAGGTGTTCAGAGCTCCACTGGTGCCACACCACCCACAGCCCAGCACTGGGACAGGCAAGAGCCAGCACAGGGCAGGTCCCTGGGGCTGCACATCAGAAATGCTGTGCAGGTACCAGGGCAGGTGAATTAAGAGTCTCAGCAGAACTCCTCAAACTCTCCATTCTTTCCAGCTGCAAAGAACAGAGCTCAGTGCCGTGATGAAAAATTCCTGAACATAAATTACCATCATTTTTCTGTTACATAACATGATTTATCCAAAGCATGCACTGGGCTCATTCCAGTTTCCACTGAAGTCAATAGAATTAAAAGTGTTCAGCACCTCTGAAAAACCAGGACATGCTTATTCATGGGTATAATTTATGGTACCCAAATTAGAACATTTTGTCCTCAAGTTCCCAGTGCAGAACTCCTTCCCCTCCTGTATGGACATCAACAGAGCAACACCAAAATTTACCCCCAGATCTGCAGTGGAATGCCCAGGGCTGCTCAGACTTTAAACAAGCACCACAAACATCTGAACTCCTGACTGGAGATCTCTTCTGCCCATCCACAAGACCAAACTGGCTCCAACCAACACCATTCTCTACATGAGCCCTTACCTCCATGAGGTGTCAAGGAGTAACTGCCAGAGATGCTCAAGTACACTTCAAGTTATGCATGAAGAGCAGCCATCATCTGGCAAGGACATGAGGAAAGCCAAACCAGAAGGCAAAAGAGTAGAAAATTTACTGTACTGGAAGCTCTGCTCACCCTCATGGCCATTTTCTCAAAGGAAATACTATTTATCAACCCCTCTTGATGCATCCTTTGGACAGAGCCTTTGTTCCTGCGCTCACAGAGCCTTCAGCCATTCCTTCAGGATGTGTTCACAGCTCTGGCTGATCAAGGCTGGCAGTAAAAACCCAGGCACGGATTTTTTGTTTCTTCAGAGCACAGCAAACACAGAAATCAAAACACAGCTCAGTCTTGCTCAAAGCCCCTGGGACCTGTCCTGAGGCACTCAAATGAGGTGGCTGCTCATCTCCAGCTTCCCTGCTGTGATGAACCACCAGGGTTGTGAAGAACCAGCCCTGGGTCATCTCAGGATGCTGAAGGGTTTGGGACTGCTACACAAGCCAGGTATCCCAAACCTGCACCCTCCTCCTGACATCCCAGGCCAGCAGCAGAGGCTGCTGTGGCCTCTCCCCACATGTGTAAGACACAGCCCCAGAGGGGGATGACCAAAGGCCCAATGACCTTATACCATGCTAGAATACCAATGTATAAGACTGGTTGAATTAATTAAATAAAAAGGCTTCTTCTCTCTACTTCCTGGATCGAGCCTGTGTTCCCTCTCTCTCCCTCCTCGTGATACCGCGACACAGTTACACCACACAAACATGCTCGAGGGAAAACTCCTGCAGCACCAAGAGCAGGGCTAATGTAGGAGTCCAGAAACAACAGCTTGTGTGTTCACATGTCTATTCCAAGTCTCAGATCTCTTCAGAAAACAGGAGGCCAATCTAATCCCTGTGAGTTTGAATCCCTCAGAGGAAGGCTGCCTCAGTGCTTGTCAGGCTGACAAGGAGACACAGACCTTGTCCCCCTTAGCTCTGCTCCAAACCTGCCTCGTGCCAGGTCCACTCCACATCCCCAGGCCCTGGAAGTCTAAAGCACTTTGCAAGAGATCTCCTTGCAGGTGATCAGACAGCATGAAATTCAGTGAGTAAACAGAGCTGGCACATACTGGGAAAGAGACACAGACCCAGGAAGAGCCCTGAGTTTTGCAATTGCAGCATTAAGTTAAAAATAATCAGGCTGGTGGAATTACATAAACTCAGGTTTTGTACAAGTTCCTAAACCTAACAGTCCAAAATGGCCTAAATCTCACTGAACACAATCCTCCTGGAACCCCTCAGAGATGTCATTTCTTCCCTTCATTCAAGCACGGCAGATAATCTGAGACTTTGTGCACAGGGACACCCAGTAGCAGTGATGAGGAGGTACCAACCTTCAGAAGGAGCACTTGCTTTAAAAAACCACATTTCTGGAACAATATCTCCCAATTTCTTTATTCTTTCCTTTGTATCTTCCAGCACTGGGGCCACTGAAGCCACCTTTGCAACCTGCCTTCCCCAGCTTCACGACAGAAAAAACACATCCTTACACCAAAGGTCCTTTGGGTGTGGCTGATGGTTGTTACCTTGGTGACACCAAAAACACCTTAAAGGTCTTTTCCGACCTAAACGAGTCTGTGAAGGACCAGATTCAAGCCTCACTTCCACAAAGCTGTTTCTAGAATATGACCTTAAAAAAGCCAACCAAAACCTTCCCTCAGTTTTCAAGTCCTGCTGGCCATCAGGGAGAGTCTGGGTGGTGCAGCCCAGTAACTCAGGACAGTATTTGTGGGGTTTTTTAAAATGTGAAAACATTAAATCCACTGAAAACCAAAACTGACTGACTTCCCACAAAATTAAGGGTCTCAACCAATACTTCAGGTACAGCTATGTCTAGAGTCCATCACATCCTGCAGAATACAACATTTCACTGCTGCTCAGTCTGGGGGCAGGCGAGGCCAGCAGAGGGTTTGACAGGCAGGTGCTGTCCCTCTGCAGCTCTGCCACCCCGAGTACAATGATCTGTTTATTGAGCCCAACACACACGTGGGTGGCTTAACTTAAAAATACCAATATTAGGCATCATGTGTTACAAAGTAAACTTTGCACAGGAAGATGTTTCTATAGTAACTAATGTTTTTCTAGCAACACATTTCACATCAGGGTTGCCATAGAAACAGAACTATAGAGATGTGTTCAGCAAATAAGTTGTCAATAGCTTTTCCCCCAGCCCCTGCACTCTACCCTTGTCAACCTCAGGGTGAACACAGCACCCTGGGAGTCTCCAGTTGTTATGGGAGTGTGGAACCCTCCCTGCCCATGTGAGAGCAGCATTTCCCCCATACATGACCCCACTTCTCAGAGCAGGTGAAATGCTCAGTTCTGGACCAGGTCAGAAATCCAGAGAGCTCAGGGCTGTTGTACAGGAGAGTCCCAGTGAAACACCTTCATCTGCAGGGGAGCAGTGAAATTACCCTGCTGGGAACACTGAGCAGTGGGATCTCAGAGAGACCTCAGGGTGCTGCTGGGACATGTCAAAGGGACGTCAGCTCATGCCAGGGAGTCTGAATCTCCCTGGCTTTGAGCATATATTTAGGCTGAAGCATTCCCAAGGGTAACATACAGACTCCCACTCACCTCCAAGGAAAGTCTGCAAAAAGATCACAGCTCTAATCTGGCATTTACATAGCAGCTGGGATTTTAATTACTATTTGTTCAGCACCTCACCATTCATTCAGCAGCAGCCATTTGTACATCTTCAGGACTGCCACTGCTCCTGACCTTTGCTTTCCCTTCTTTCCCACTCTTCTGTTTCTCACTTCTCTTCCCTGGTTTTCCCTCACAGGTCCTCCCACCCCTAAACCCCCAACCCATCAATAGCAGATGCTAACACTCATTTCCACCAGCAGCCCTCGCAGGCTGCTCCCTGCCTTGCCTTCTCTTAGGCAGAACCTTTGCTCCTCCACGCAGCTTTGGCATCTCATTTTCGGCTCAAACGCGAGAAACCCAAACCCCCCATCCAGAGATGCCACCTGAAGGGGAAGAAGCTGGAACAGACCCTTGCACCAGGCATCAATCAGCTCCCAATTTATCAGCACAGCTGCAGTGTTTCACAGCCCTGTCCTCTCCCAGGCCTGTCCTGCAGGTAGAACCTGGTGAAACAGCTTGAAGCATTTTATATGGCAGGCAAAGGAACAATTACTCAAGTGCCATTATGTTTAGGTTCCAACTCAAAGCCAGCTTAAAAAAAAGACAAGACACACATGAGACTTGAAGAGAGAGTGACTGAAATTCCCTTGCTAAGTCCCTGCCAGTGGCAGCCCCAATGCCTTTAACTGGGGGATGTCCAGGCTCACAGGGTGAGCACTGCACAATTCCTGTTCCCACAAGTGCTTCCAGGGCTGGTTTACAGCCCCAGCATGTTCCCTGTGCTCAGGATGCTGAGATGCAGGGCTTGGTGCTGCCACTAAATCCAGGGAAAAATAAGTGTCAGTGCACTATAGGGGTCCAGTGCAGACAGACCTGGTGTCCCTGGTAGAAGAGTCATTTCTGCTCAGTTCTTTAGAGAGATCTACATGAAAATATCACACTGGGGTATGTGATAAAATCTGGTTTTTCAAGCTCATCCTCCAACCTGCAGCAGCACTGGTTTGAGTATTTTAAATTATTTCATATTCCTGTAACTATGCAATGGTATAACACTGAATATGACACCCTCCCCATTTCACACTCTGCCCCCTCCTACCTGCTACGAACAGAAGGAGCAGCAATACAGCTCCTGGTGCTTCATTCTGAGGTGTTACAACAAGACAGTCCAGATTCAACCATCTTTAGGGAATAATTTTCAGGAGCACAGCGATAGCATCTTTGTTCCCACTAAAGACTCAACAGAGTAACCTAAAACAAATAAATAAAATTTACCTGGGATAGCCCATACTGGGGTTTTGAAGGAGACATGTACCAGGCACGATGGTAAGGAAATATCTGAGCTCTGAAAAACACCACCAGAATGGCAAAATAGCATTTTATGGGCTTGGGCAACAGTTGGAGAGTGACCTTAAAACTCCTCTGCTGACAGATTGTGAGTTACAGTGAATTTTACTAATTCATATATACAGGTCCTGCTCACCCTGGCCTCTGTTTGCTTGCAAAGCCTTAGGCTGGAATCTGCTCAAGCCAGGAGCTGCTTGCACATGCCCAGGAAATGCTAAATATAAACTGGACAATATGCAGACAAACCATTTTAATGAACGTTTTAGGTCAAGGTCCGAGTATTCAGTTGCACCTAAAGAGCACCAAGTGAACAGTGAACACCTGTCCCAGGTACAGTCCTGGAGCACTGCTGCAACTCAGAAGGGAAGTCCTGTCCAACCCAAAATATTCTAAATCTATAGCACTTATGAACCATTGATATCCTCACTAATAAAGACAGAAAATGAGTCTGACTACGATTAATTACCTCTTACATCATCATGTTGTCCCATAGTTCCAAACCTCTCCTTTTATCACTGCTTCAGAAGCATTCAAGGGCACTGCCTCTAGGATGAGACCATTTCCTACATGTCCTCCAGACACTTCAGATTCTTTAATGAGTAGAGGAACAATCTGTAACTCAGGAATTGCAATGGGATCATTTCACTGCAGTGTTCCCATAGAGTGGACACACTGCCCTGCAGACAAACCCTTTTTTCTCCCACTGGAAACACAAAGCACCAGGTTCTCATCCCTTGCACAGACACATCAAACTCTCCTTTTGCACTCACAGAAGACCCCCAGGTCCAGCCCAACCCAATTATCTGCTCAGTCACCTCTTCCCATCCATCAGGTCACTGGAATAATGTCAGTGGGTGAGAGTTACCCCAGGCTGATGGAGGGTTTAGTGTTGAATTGTGTTTCAGAAGTTGGCAGTGTCTGAGCTGCCACTGATTTGCTCTGCTCATTAAATCAGGGAAATGAGACGGGGTCATTAGAGCTCTCCTTAACTAGGTAACAATCAGGGGCTCACAGAACTCGCTTAACAGCACAGAAGGTGCCCTTAGGAAAAGAGAGGAGTGTGGTGCTGGGTAGGACCATGTCACCAAGGAAAGGGAAGCAGTAATGAACACAGAAAAAAAAATCCAGCCTTTCAGAAGGGGCCCCTTCTCTGCCCCTCACTGCAGCTGCTGCTCACGAGTGGCCAGGAGCAATTCCTGTAACAAAATCAGCTTCTCCAAATGGCAAAACCAGAAGGTGGCAAACTGTGGCCTGTTCCCAGGCTCACACACTAACAAAACCTCCTGTCAGCATTTCCTTTAAAAATTAGTATCAGGAAATCTTTAAGCACATTGGCTGGAAAATAGTTACATTCTTAATACAGATGAAAACTTCTACCCTGAACAAATAGAATAACAAAGCAGGTGACATTTCCTATTAGCACTGGTTTCCTATCTCCACTGGTTATTTTTGTAACTCTTGAGAAGCAAACTAGTAAAAAACATCGAGCCTATTTTGTTAAGATGGTGAATAAATTGGATGCCTGTTAAGCTCTGATTGCTTCTTCAATATTTGGCTAGACACGAATTTCTTGAGAGAAGGAGGTTTAAGGACTTTTCAGTCTGATCCTGTGAGACCTGAATACAAAGCCCATCTCGTAAAACACCCTCGTGCTTGTGTGAAGTCTCACAGAATCAGCTTAGCTGCTGAGATTGGACTGAACTCACTGTGCTAGGCTCAGAATCCAAATATGAAATTCTCATTCAGAGCTGGGCTTCTTAAGTTGCTCTGGACACTTCCCCCCCGCCCCCTTCTATTTTTTTAATTCCAGTAAATTCCATTGCCTTATTCCCTACACCTGGATTATCCCAGTGATCAGAGGCCTGGGATCTCCAGATGGATTCACCCTCCCAGCCTGCAGCTGTGAGCACACCCATGCCCTGCACAGGTTTTGTTCCAGGGAAATGGATTGTCCCAAACTCTGCTGCTGCCTTTTTCCATGGCCCCAGCAGGCACAGGACCTTTGGAAACACCTTGGGATGGCTGATGTTCAGGATGTGAACAAAGAGGGGACAACAAAGCATTAATGAAAGCCAATTTTACTCTCTTGCAAAGAAAAGTGAGCAATACCTTCTCACAAACTCCAACAGACCACCCACCATTCCTCCATGCAAGGAGCTGACCTGGCACCAGGAATGCTCCTACCATCATCCCCCTTTCACCTCTCTGAGTGTCTGCAGCTGAGGGATGGGTGTTTCTCCAAGCCAAAAAGGCCCCAAAGGGTTTCAAACCCCCAAACCCAGCTGCAAGTGTGTTGTTGCCATCACAAGAGCTATAAATGAATCGCAAATCACCGAAACTCTCATGTCAGTATAATTTTCAATAAGCTTGGACAGAAAAGATCAGCCTCTCTGGGGTTGCATGCTTGGTTCTAATAGCATTGACTGCCTGGTAACAAGATGAAGAGCTCTTATAAAAAGAGACAAGCAGCAAGAAATTGTATTAAGTACTAATACCCCCCTTATTGGCAGCACTTATCTGCAGGACCGAGGTCTGCACCGAGAAAGGGAGTTAAAAGCTCTGTTATCATCAACAATGGCTCTGCCTTCTGCACCAGAGGGATTTGTGGAGGGTTTCTGCCTCCACTGAAGCCAAGAACAACATTAACTCCACTGGAACCAGGTCCCAGCTGCACAAGAATTGCTGTTGTAGCTGTCCCACGTGTTTGCACAGGGATAAAGCAGCAGAGCTTGGCAAGGAAACCACTGACCTCCAAGTGCAGCCTCTCTGCACTGGAGCCTCACACTCCCATTACCACATTCCCCACGTAGCAGCTGGACCAGTTAAATCCTTCTTTTGTCTCAGCACAAACCCTACAAAGCCTCTCTCTATCCCCAGGCCTCGGGGACCAAGGTTGTGCAAAAGGAGAGAGTTTGGCAGCACAAGAAAAAGCAGCAGTTCAGACTCGAATTTTAAACCCCCTTACCTGCACTGTGATGTCCTCGTTTCATCTCCCAGCCTCACCAGCACTTTGTCTAAGTCTGGTCTGTTCAGTCTCTTCTGATGTGAGGAACTGAAAATTGATGGCTGAACGTGCTCCATTCCAGAGTGCCAAGGCTTGGCCTGAATTTTAAGTGTTAGTGGAGTTTAATAAAATATAAAATAACAAAGCAGTAGAGTGAGCCCAACACATGGCATGGAAGAAAGCAGCACTGTGAGTTTGCTGGGAAAGAAGGGGAGCAGGAAGAGCACATGAACCCCCCACACACGATATTGGATATTGCTTTCAGCTGTTGAGTAACGAGGGTTAATTACCCCTGCACAGCTCCAGGTGTGACCAAGAAATGCCGAAGCAAAATGCTGATTTTTAAAGAGAAGTCAACATATTCTTCACAAAAGCAAAACAACTTTAAGCCCTTTTTAACAGAAATATCTTTAGCTAGCCCCCAAAATAATCTGAGGATTGTTGAGACAGCACGTGGCACAGCCCTGCTGCTGGGAGTTCATGGAGCAATGTCCTGCTCTCCTCCAGAAGCTGTTTTTTAAGGCTGTCCTAAAGGTCTAAAGAAAAATCTGGGAGACTTCTATTGCAAAAATACCTTTGCAAATTCCTGCTCAAATCAGCTGAACGTGCTTTGGATTGGGGTGGGTTATCCTCACCCTTTGCCTTTGGGTGGGCTACCCTCACCCTTTTCCTTCGGGAACATTTCCATACCAAGTTTTTCCCGGTGCTGTCCTGTGAGGATGTGAACACCCAGCCCCGTTTCCTTTCAGCAGCTCCCAGCGCTGCTCCCCCCTCACATCAGGCACTGGGGCTCTGCTGCCCTTGGGGAAGGTGATGGACAGGGGAGATACTGAACATTTAAAACTCTCTGCTTTTGTTTCCCAGCCCTCTATAAACAGCAGCAGTGCTGTGGAGTTACCAAAACGTTGTTAGAGGATACATTTCTCAGCATTCCCAGGAAAGCAGAGCTGGAACCCCAGAGGGGGAGCAGCCACCCTCCCTGACCCTGGGCTTCTTTTCTCCTTCTGAATCCACAGCTCCAGTGGGACCAGTGGGAGCTGGAGCTCCAAAGGAATCCAGGACAGTGCCAATAATAACCAATCCAGACAAACCCTCCATTCTCCCAGACAATCCAAATTAACATCCACTGCCAATGGAGTCAGCTCTGGGCTGCCCTGGATCCTCTCACAGCCACGGTGCCACATCCCTGCCATGGGCACACAGAGCTGCACATCTGCATCCACAGGGACACAGCTGGCAGCCCATGAAAGCAGCAATACAACACTTTTTGTCTTTTTTCTCCCACAAATCCCCATCTGAGGAGCAGTTAAACTGTGACTCTCACCACTAACCCATCCAACTTCCTTAAACAAGATATTTAGTAAACAAGGAAGAAGAAGGAAAGAAACCAGTGAAGTTTTACAGCTTAGAAAGCCTAATTAAAATAAAACAACCCCTTTTGGAGAAACACTAGATACACATGCAGCCCTTTTGTATGATCTGTTGTTTGACAGCATCCTTAAACTAAGTAAGATCTCTAAAAGCAACACTAAAATTAAAGAGTAAATATATGGGAGTGAAGGAGATTTCCTGACAACACTAGGGAAGAAAAACGAAAGATGTTGGTCAGAATGACAGGGTTTTGTTTAGGAACACATGTACTGCTTTGTAGCTGGGAGAAGAAAAATTGATTTTCCAGACAGTGCTATAAAACATGCCAGGAACCCAGAGCAAACCAAAGAAAACACCAGCTGCAGCTGGGTAATAAAGCATCCCAAATTTTCCATGTGTGCCCATGTACAGCAGGAAGAAATCACCTTGCACTTGCCTTTGCTCCCTCTGTCCCAGGTCAAAGGACAAGAAACATTAATAGAAAGCAGAATGAAGTAGCAGAACCCCTGGGCACAGAGAATTGCCATCAGGGAGGAGCTGATGAGCAGCCTGGGACCAGCATCCAGTGCTTGGCTTAGTCCTGGGCAGCAGCCATGGGCAGAAATCCCTGTGAGCCCAGCAGGGGATGGGATGGATTGTGAAAAAGAGTGCAAGGAAAACTCCTCCTGGATGGAAACCCCATCTGACCACTGAGGCTGACTCGTAACTGGTGACAGAAAGTGTGCTTCAAGGCCTTGAGTTCACAAATATAAAAGAGAATGACAAGAAAACGTCATTAACTGCTTTTGTTTAATAAAATTGAGGAATTGGCTTATCCTTTCTTTGCTGTTTTTCACAGAGTTTAAGAGCTACAAAGAGAATAAGGCTGAAAAGAGCTGGGAAAACTGCAACTCACCTCAGTGTGGATCAAGCATTGTGGTATTTCCCACCTGGGGGTTACCTTTATCTGGATTTTCCAGCCCTGGTATGGCATCATGCCTTGGTGAGGTAAAGGACCTCGGAATGAAGAATGTCCTGTGTGTTTTCATGAACCCACAGCCACCAATACTCTCAGTGTAAACGTGCCAGTCACCCACAAGGTAAAGACTTCCAACATCCCTAATTAATGCAGGAGTATAAATTCCAGTTCAGAAGAGACTTTGTTACACACAGTGAGTGCTCTGAAGGCTTTGGGCCCTGGAAGATGCACACAGGCACATACTGGAATGTTCTAAGGCATCTACCAATTCCATCATATACAAAATGACATCAAGTAATTACCTTAATGGGAAGAGGAAAGCTGACTGGAGCTGCTGTTGCTCTGTTCTCCAAATCTGGCTTTCAGAATGGCTGATAAAGTATTCTTAATTTTGATGCTGGCCAAAAATGTGGCACATAATTTAACATCGATTTGATCATCGTTATTAAAGCACACACACATTTGAGGAAAAGCTGGAAAAACCAAAGTAATATGGAAGAGACTGGATGAAGATGTCCAGCCCTCATCAGTGATGGAGAGGAAGGCTCAGGGAGAGCTGCACAGGGTGGAGGAAGGTGCAGAAGGAATTTGCACATGGACATGGATAACCTGGGACTGGGCTCCACTCTCAGTGCCCCTCAGATTGTCACTCATGACAATGTGCACTCACAGACCAGGCTCCTGAACTCAGCCTAAATCAATAATTCAGCTGACATGATGACAGTATTAGCCCAATTAATAATTCACAGGTGCCTATAAAGATATTCAGAACATTTTTACCCATCCCTCTGACAGGCAAACCACTCCCATGGGTGACACTCCCACCTGGTTCCCAGCGTGGAAATACCCCACTGCCTCCAGGATCACACAATTAAAAGGTGGACAGTGTTCTCTTCCCCAGAGAACACTTGATGCCTCTCAATATCCCAGTTTTCTATTCATTATTAATCCTTTCCAGATCATTTCTCAAGCTAATAGCTCCCCAATTACACACAGCCTTAGTGACTCCTCCGAGCAGGGAGCAGCTCCATGTCCTGGGCACGTCCATTTTCCTTACACAAAGCACTTCAGTGACACACTCACCTGGGGACCTTCATTTTTATACAAGGGATCTCAAGCAAAAAGGAAAGGAAGAGGAGGAAACTTTGGCTTCTGACAAATGATTCCTGTTCAGCACAAACAGCTGCAGCTGGGGGCTTTTCCTGGCACTGCTGTGTCCTCTGGAGCAGTGCCTGGACAAGGGCCACCACAAACACACCCTCTCCATTGTCACCTCAGGTGAAATGTGAATGCAGCACACCAAACCACTTCTGGCTGGATTATTTAGCAGCAATGTCAAAGAGGAGCTGTTAAATGAAGTGTCTCGCTGAGAACACCGATGTGTGATGACTAAAAAGAGACTAAATCATTTTTGCCACATCCTACCAGGATAACAAATGGCCCTGTTTATCGGCCAAGCCTTCACAGCCCCCCACAAAACCACACAGCAGCTGCTCCAGAACATGAGCCTGGCCTGGTCTGGGTGCACAAACATGGGCAACACACCCCAAAGAGCCCTTTATTTATTTACACCTTTTTCATCAGTGCATGATCAGAATAAAACACAACATTCATGCACTGGGCATCGCTTTTACTGCTGCTGTGTGAAATCCAGGTGCCTGTCACAGATCCTTCCCCCCAAAGGCAATCTGTTCCTGCCTGCTGGGAGCCCCTTTCCCTGGGGTCTGTGGTTGAGGACTTTGATCTTCCCCATCCCCAGGCAGGAGCTCCAGTTAAACTCCTGTCCCTCATCAGCTCCATGGGGACTATTTGACCTCAGGGTGTTTAAATGTGTGCCTTGCACAGCTCTGGGAACATCAGATCCAGCAGAGGTGCTGGGTTTGGGTTTTCCCTGCAGGTTTTAGGGGCACTGCCAGTCCTGGCTCCAGTTCCTCATCTGGGCAGAAAGGAGGGATGGATCCCAAAGGATGGATCCCAAGGGTTGGATCCCAAAGGATGGATCCCAAGGGTTGGATCCCAAGGGCTGGATCCCAAGGGTTGGATCCTAAGGGTTGGATCCCAAGGGTTGATCCTGAGGGATGGATCCCGAGGGTTGGATCCCGAGGGTTGGATCCCAAGGGCTGGATCCCAAAGGATGGATCCCAAGGGTTGGATCCCAAGGGCTGAATCCCAAGGGCTGGATCCCGAAGGATGGATCCCAAGGGCTGAATCCCAAGGGATGGATCCCAAGGGATGGATCCCAAGGGCTGGATCCCGAAGGCTGGATCCCAAGGGCTGCATCCCAAGGGCTGGATCCCAAAGGATGGATCCCAAGGGCTGAATCCCAAGGGATGGATCCCAAGGGCTGGATCCCGAAGGATGGATCCCAAGGGCTGAATCCCAAGGGCTGGATCCCGAAGGATGGATCCCAAGGGATAGAGCCCAATATAAAACACTCCCAGTCCTGTTGCTTTGTGGCTGTCACCTGTGGGAGGTCAGGGAGATCCCGGGAGAGCAGCGAAGCCATTGCACATGGACAGGGACGTGTTTGGGACACCCCAAGTGCCCTGTGAGGATGATCTGCTGAAGGAACATTTCCAGGTGAGTGTGTGGAGCCTCAGCTCTGGTTTGTACACCCTTCACACAGAGGTGCAATGCAACGTAGGTTTGTTGTTCTACACCTACTGATGCTGACAGGCTATAAATAGGATAAAACAGAATTCATGGAAAGATTTCTGGAAACCTACTTAAAACTCTGAACCGTGTTTGTTTTATTTTCAGTCCCCATCCCTAAATAAACAAAGACTGCACAGAATGTGCGTGATCTGCAGCGGTGCCTAAATCAGCCTTCTTCCTTTGCATCTTTCCCTTTCAACTTCTGAGGTACATTTTTATGCAGAGAAAAAGAAAATAAACGTTGCTTTCATTCTCCTTAGGCCCATTTTTGTACTTTTCTGTGACAAATTATTCTTTTAATTTGGAGTCTGGGAAAGAGAATGAAAAGCTTTTTTTCTAAAGGTTGAAACCTCATTGTCAAAGTAAAATGAAATCATCCAGTTCCACCAATCTGGAGTTTTTTGTAAGTATAAACCTCTGAGGCAATGGTGGTGGAGCTGCTGTTGAGAACCAGTGCAGCAGGTAGTGATGGTAACGAGCCTGCCCCTGCCAGAACCAAGCAGAGATAATTTAGCACACATCTCTCTTTATTCTTGCTGTTTGAAATGGCCTGGTCTCTATAGCAGCACCGCTGTGGATAAATATTGCCTTTGTTTCCTTTCCTTCTGTGGGTAAATTTACTTTTTCTTCTTTAGATAGAAGCTCTCATCCTAGACTCTGCCTGTCATGTGGGCCAAACTCACCCTGGAGTGAACATTTCATCTCACAAGATGTTTGGTCAGGAAAATATTGGATTAAGAAAAATTAAAGAAACCTGAATCTGTTATTATTCACTTTAACTAGAAAGTGTTACAGGCATAAGAGAAATAAAGTCTATGGGCCAATAAGACCAGAATCAATCCCAGATATTCTGAACTTGGGCAGAACGAGGTCCAGCATTCGTTCCTCCAAGTGTGTTTGTAACTTACCTGCCTTGGCCCTAAGCTGGAAGGCAGCATTTTGCAGAATTTGGGGTATTTGATATTGCACAGCACAGCTGAAACTCCCCCTGCCCCCAGAAATCCCCTCTGCCAGAGCAGCTCTTGTGCTCATGGCCGATGACTGGGACTGGCACGACAATGCTGGTCCATACCCAACCCAGAGGAGCTCACAGGAGGATCCAGGATCCAAGGAATCTTGCCTCAGGAACAACAGCTCTGCCCACAGGAGCACTCAGAGCAGGGGAGTGCTGCTAAGGACCACGGAATTGTGCTTTGCCCACTCTCTCCAGGGACAGCAGGACCATGGAATTGTGCTTTGCCCACTCTCTCCTGGGACAGCAGGACCATGGAATTGTGCTTTGCCCACTCTCTCCTGGGACAGCAGGACCACGGAATTGTGCTTTGCCCACTCTCTCCTGGGACAGCAGGACCAAGGAGACCCCTGGAGCTGCCTGGCCATGGATTTGCTCTGCTCCAGAGCCCAGGTGGTGTTTCCCATCTCCTCCTTGCCCCATGGATCATCCCCCTGGCATCCTGCCACCTTTGTCATCACTGATTACAATTTCAGCTTGATGAAAAACTTGTTCTGAGCCGTGGCAGGGAGTAACTGTATCATTCCAGAGGTTCCATTTATCCCTGCCAGACCTCGGGCTGCACTGGGAAAGGGTTCAGTGACAGACACAAACAAATCACCCCTGCTGGAAACTTCACATGTGCCAGGATGTCTTCATTTCATTATGTAAAACCTGTAAACAATAAGAAGGTTCTACATTCCAGAGGAGTGCAGGTAACTCTGGGATGGGTGTGATGGGTCTGTTGAAATAAGCTTTGTTTACTGGAAGGGATTTTCAGGAGGAATTAGGAATTGGTTAAAAATGCAATAAACTGTGCTTAGGCACACTGGGAAGTTGGGCTAGAGGAGAGCAGTGAGAAATCTGCCATAGGAGCACTCACAGAGAGTACAGCACAGCTTCCTCTGGAATATCAGCAGGAGCTGGAACTATCCAGGCAGCATGGAAAAAAGTGGGAAATTTCCTGTCCAAAGTAGCAAGAATTAGCATTCATGGGAGAATGCTGCCACTGGAGGATTCATCCCAAAGCCTGGGGGTGACAGAGCAGGTGGGAATGGGCTGTGTATGGGATGGACAGGGGGGAAGGGCTGTGTATGGGATGGACAGGTGGGACTGGGCTGTGTATGGGATGGACAGGGGGGAAGGGCTGTGTATGGGATGGACAGGGGGGAATGGGCTGTGTATGGGATGAACAACGAAGGAATTCTGCTTTTACAGAGAGGGCTGGACAGGCCCCAGCCCCTCACAGGGCACCAGGGCTGCAACTCCACGAGCAGATAAAACCATTGCATCAGCTCTTAATCAATAACTGCTGCTCACAGCAGGACACAGAGGCATTTTCCAGGAATTAGCAAAGTTATCCATTTACTCAGAACGAAGTCATACTCTGAGTGCAGCAAATAATTATTCCTGCCCAGGCGTCAGGGAAGTTTTTAACAAGTCATTATGTGGTGGCTTTCAGAGAGAGCTAATTGGATGTCTCCAGGTCACTGCCTAAGTACTGCTACTTCCAGCTAGAGAGGAAAAGACCAACTGTAATTTTTGTAATTAAAACTGGAGTCAGTATGTGCTCAGTGCCCTCCTGACAGACCCCAGCCCAGCCCAGCGAGCTGTGCAATTGCACCCCTGGAATTGGATCTACGAGCCAAATCCTGGCCAGGGTGTCAGTGTCTCCATTCAGCTCAGCCTGCCTCATCCCTGGAAGCAGAACGGCTGTGTCCTTGTCTGTGTCTGTCCCTGTCCCTGTCCCTGTCCCTGTCCCTGTCCCTGTCCCACCGAGCTCCCAGCACAGACCCCACAATCCGCCCAGACCTGGCACTGCCAAACCCTGCCGTGGCCCCAGGGCAGAGCACACAGGGCAGGAGGGGAAGGGGATCTCTGCTGGACAAAGGGAAAGTGTCAGGATGTCAGGGCAGCCCACTGCAGACCCTCTGGAACACTGATGATTTATTAATTAACAGATCCCCGTTATCCAGAGCAGCCTCCACTGAGCTGCAAACACCACGGCTCCTCTTGGCCTCTGAGCACAGCTCTGCCCCACAGAGGGTCAGAGCACAAACAGAACCCTAATGCTGCCCTAAAAGTGCTTGTCTTCATATGAACACAGAAACAGGATTTACAGCAGAGCCTGGAAGAGAGCTGGACCACACCAGTCCATCAGCTCTGGGTGTTCAGAAAGCCACAGACACCCTGGAACTTTGTTCTTGTTCTTGGCTGGTGAGTTTGACAGAATGCAGGAGATGAGAAATAACAAACCTAAGCCTGCCTTTGCTGGAGATGATCAGCTTCAGCCTCACCTCCACTGTATTTCGAAAGCAAGCAGCTCGAGGAAGTGACTCCTCACATGCTGCCTGTCTGGCCAGAACTGTGTTAGCCTGTGGAATTGTTACAGAAATGCCAGTGCAGCCTGAGCTCATTCATTCTGTTTCCTCCTGGTTCTGTCTGCAGTGGTGTGGGGACTGGACAGTGCTAACATGACTGCTCCAATTTCCCAAGGTACCAGTGACTGCAAAACCAGAAACCAAGAGGGAGGAGACTGAAAAACAAACGCAGCCAGAATTCAGTACAAACACCCCTAAGCACATCCATAAAAACAACTGCCTGAATTAATTATTAAGGTAATTTTATACACTCTACACTACAAATTGCAAAACTACCTAAGTGACTCCCAAATATCCCCAGCGAAGCACTTGTGAAAATCCCACACTGCAATTATGTTCTGTTCTGCATCTCCTGGACATGAAACACTTTCCACAAGAGGACAGTTAAGTCACTTACCGAAAGAGAGGAGATGGGATCTCTCCCCCACACGCTGCGCTGCTGCTCCAGTGCCCATTTTCCAATTAAATTGGTCCAGTTCATCTGCCTGTCTGACAGAGACACAGCAACGGCCAAGAACTCATTAATATCTCTTTATCAGTGCACTGCTAAGCTAAGATTTGATCAGCAAAGCAATCAGACCTTGTTATAGCTATGACAGGGCATTGCAGAGATGATTTAGAGACTGAAAATATGGAGATTTTTCTTATATTTGTATAAAACGAAATAAATCTTTACCTTTTGTAGTCCTAGAATGCCTGCAGATGCAGGGGAGCAGAGTGACCTTAGAGTGTATTTGTTCCTGCAGAGGAACCATCCATTTGTGAGTTATTTCAACAGATTTGTCAAGACAGTGCTGGTTTCTCTGTTTTATGAGAGGAACAACAAATGCTAACATTGTTCTTCAATCCCCAACAGCCACGAGATCCAGCAGAGAACTCAGCTGTTCAGTGCACCCCCAGCTCCCCTCCTTTGCCAGATTAAACACAGAAGTGGCAAAAAGCACAGATTTACTGGGCTCGTGCTGGAAAATTACTCTTCTTTCTTTGTTTTGTGGCAGCCTCCAGGAGCCACAGCAGCAGAGCCCATCCTCGCTGCATGAGGACAAACAGAATTCACAGTGCTAATTAAACCACAATTTGCTCCAAATCGGAGCCAAAAAAGAGGCCAAGTCAGAGAGAGCTGTGATCATCTGTGAACTTCCCTTCTGTCCACACCGTGCCAACAGAGAGGCAAAAGGTACAACGACAGAGCAAGAGGTACAAGAGAGCCTCAGAGCTGTGCGAGCCCTCGCCCAGGACGGAGCTGGGACCCCACACCAGCTCTCACTGACTCCAAGGCTGCTCTGACAGGAATTTCGATGGGCAAAACAAGCAAGAAGCTGCCATGCCCGAATTGCAAAGGTCTGCAGCTGCAGCCTGCTGCTAGGAGGGCTCAAGCAAACAGGAAATGCCAAAAAACACTGTTTATTTTTAGATAAATCCATCAGCTTCAAAAGTTCAGTAAATGTGAACGACTAACCCACAGCAAACTGCCAGGGAAGAACCTGATCTTATTCTTGTGATTTCTACAAGAATTATTTTCAGAGCAATATTTCATAAACTTAATAAGAAGGAGAAGAATCTTATTAAGCAGAAAGCTGGTCTACATTTTGTGGTAATTTTGCTGTAAGCAAGTCCTACAGCTGAGCAGTAATTAGGTATAATAACTGCATTATGCAAGTCTTGCTTCTTGTATATGGGCTTCCATTTCTGAATTATAAGAATCACACATTGATTTAACTTTGAATTTATTTATATTGATTTTATCACATACTAGGAAAGCAAAACCTCTCCATGAGAGCTCTAACCTGGCCTCTACTGCCTTTTCTTTTATTAACTGTTAATAGTTTCAGCAGTCATTGAATCATACTGAGATGAAATTAATAGTCTGGATTTAGCAAAAGGGATGTTCAGGTTCACCATACAGCCATATGGAAGATTTATTTATTATTTTAGAAAGGAACCAGTATTATGGGGCTATAGACTTTCCAAAGAAATAGAGTAACCCACAGGGAAGTTGTAGAAGCAGGAACAAAAGCATTTCTTTCAGAGCTACACACAGCTAAAAATTAATGAGTTCCTTTATTATTTTCACTGCCAGGTCTATCTGAGATGAACACATTACAGGTTCATGGATGTGTGAGTTTCACAGAGCCACTCCTCTTCCACAAAGAAAGAATTGGAGATTTCAGCAGGAAACTCCATCAAAGTCCCCTCAGCAAAGCCAGGGGGCACTGGCACCCGAGAGTGCCCTGAGCCCACGGGGTCTGAGTGGGCAGAGCTCCCCTCTGCCTCCCACTGCAGCTCGTTCTGCCCGTGGGATGGATGCAGAACCGCTTCAGGAGGCTCCTCAGGGAAATGGCTTTGCTCCCACTGAACAAAACTTTCAGTCTGCTCCAATTAAAGGGAAATTCTCATTAGAGATCACGGAATCACAGAACAGTCTGGCTGGGAAGGGCCCTAAAGCCCATCCCATTCCACTCCCCTGGCAGGGACACCATCCCAGGCTGCTCCAAGCATCCAGCCTGGCCTTGAACACCTCCAGGGATGTATGGATGCTAAAAAGCTTTAGCAGAGAAACTTTCCAGCTTTCTGCAGCATCTTGTGAGGCTGCAGCATTCATGAGAGCTCTGCCTTTCCCATGTAAACTGTTAGAAACAATGATATGGGTTTTATAAACTAACTTTGCTCTTTTGCACCTGCAGATGGTTTGTAGAACTGTTGTGATACTGACTAGAGAAATATTTTGGAATGGGTGTTGGGAGAACTGAGCAATCACTTCAGGAGGTGGACGGCTTAAGGTCCAATGACCTTATACCATTCTAGAATACCAATGTATAAAACTAGTTGAATTAATTAAATAAAGACACTTCTTCTTCACCTTTCTTCCTGGTCCAAATCTGTGTTGGTTTTCTCTCTGTGCTCACTACTACAGCCACAGGGATGGGGCAGCCACAGCTTCTCTGGGCAGCCTGTGCCAGGGCCTGCCCACCCTCACAGGGAACAATTCCTTCCTTCCCAATATCCAATCTAAGCAGAGTGAAGCCATTCCCCCTTCCTGTCACTCCATGCTCTTGTATAAAGGTGTGGAACTGCAGTGAGCCCCAGCAGGCAGAGCAGTGGTGGAGGGTCAGAATCTCCATCCCTGCACTCAGGCTGCATTTCCCCACTCCAAACCCCGAATCCAGCACGGCACTGACGGAGCTGCCAGGCACAATCCCACGGGAACAGCAGCCCAGAGCCGGCAGCAGGAACTCCCTGTGCTCACCTGCCTGCCACAAACCCTGCACAGGTTGGGAGCTCCGTGTTTCCTGTGCACAGCCACACCTCAGATGGGCACAGAGACGGGAAATCCCTGTGCCAGGGGCCCCAGAGACATTCCCTGGGATTTGGGGCTGTAATTACAGTAACGACTCTGCTCCACACTGAATTATCCACACCTCCCACCGAGCCCGAGAGCTCTCCCAGGGCCCGTTTCACCAGTTACTCTCCAGATGATTCCCTTTCCAAAGGGAAGCTTTCCAGCAGTGAACATGTGCACATTTTGTTCTTGAAAATGTTCTGCTTGCAGACACAACAAACTACAGCAGGAAAATCAGCCCAGGCTGAGCAGGGATTTCACCGGTGCCCAGAGGAACTCAGCTCTCTCTGCCCCATCTACCAATGTCCCATCCACTGCCTTATCTGCAGAAATACTGAGATTTAAATTGTTTCAATTCTATTGTATCCCCCCAGCTTTTAGTAACAGCAATTACAGGAGTCATGCGTGACGGCTTTTGCCTGATACATTTTTTCCTTTATATTGTCAAAATCATCTTAAAAGCTGCAACACAAAATACATTTTCGTATGAATCAAAAGTATAATGACTAAGATAATTATTTCCTATCCACTGAATGTATCACCAGTATTAAAAACTGACTGAGCCAGAAAAAGAGATGTAATGGAAGCTGATCTCTTCTTACCTATGTTTTTGAACAGAAATAAATGACTGAAAATTGTGTGCCTGGTGACATTTGACAGTTTGAGTGATCTATCATCGGGGAAACAGTAAATTTAGTTTGGAATTTAGGACCCTCTTGCCCCTGAAGTGTTTCAGAGCACAGGTTCTGTTCAGGTTCTAACCTGAGGCAGATGCAGTAATGAAGTATTTAGGAGCATTATCCATTCTCACTGATAAAGCTGAACAATGCTGCTGCTTAAGCACATGCTTGGGAAGGCATTTCTCAGATCCTTGCAAGGCTCTTTCAGTTCAGTAATCTGAAACAAACCACAGTAATATGTTTTTGGAAACCTGCCAGAGCCATGATAAATAACCCCCTGTTCCTGATAGTTTCAATACAGCAGTTCCCTGAAACTCATTTCAGCCCAAGAACCTCCCTCTCCTGTAAACACTTTCCATTGCTCTTGTTGGTACACCATATGAATTAGTTATTTAAACACACTTGAAGTTCTGCATTTTACCAAACATGTTGGAATAGAAATATTTTTAAAGCTGGTTCCTGGTTCTGTGCCACAGTTAAACTGCATTTCTCAGCTGCAAAGGAATCCAAAGCGACAAGAGTCACCTGCAGGCAGAAATTCTCCTGTTCATCCTTTGCTGGGGAGTTAATCACACGTTCAGATGAGGCAGGAGTTATGCTAAGCACACCAAATGTATGCATGCAGAGGTTCCTCTCCTCACTCAGCAGTTCTAGGGTTTTCCAAGGCTGGATGCAGTCTGAATTGGAGCAGAGGCTGCACAGCCAAGCACTTGGGATATCACTGAGGAGGAAAAGCTGCACAGCTCAAACCAAAGCCCCGTGAGGCTGTTTGAGCACATCCACACCTCTCTACTTTTTCAAATTAAAGAGTTTTCTGCCCGGTTGTACACTTGACTTCTTTCTGTTTTCCAGCTCATTTCCTGTTCATTTCCCAGTTCCTTGGCAGAGTAAGAGTTTATGTTGGTGCTGGTGTCACATCCACCAGCCTCTCCTGCTCAGACACTTTCCAGCAGCCCCCAGGTGCCAGCACACACCATGCAGCCAGGGGAGGATGCAGAGCCCTTCTCCGAGGCTCTGCAGAGGGAATATGGGGGAGGTTGGCAGCACGAGGCACTGGAGTAAAATCTCAAGGGTTTGTAAATTAATTTTAGTCACATCGGGCACCTCGCAAACACAAACACAACATCCCCAGAGCTGCAGATGGAGGAGGGATGTGTTACTCCTCGCTCCTCCAATGCCACTAGCACGACACAGACGTGCAGGAGCTCGTCAGGAGCTCTCCTGGATGATTTGCAGCAAGGACAAACAGAAGCAGAATGAGAGGAGAGCCCATGCACAAACACAGAACTCCCAGAACACTGTACAAGGAATAAAGCCAAAGGAAAGCTTTTCTCCAAATACAAATGCCCGAGGAGTTGTTCAATGATTAAAGGTGAGAGGAAGATATCTAAATTTAATCCCCCCTCTGCTGCAGACCTGGGATCCAACCCAGGTGATGGCAGGTGGGATGCTGCTGACCAGACGTGAGCATCAGTGCCAGGATTACCCTAAAATGCCCTTTACAGTGAATTGGGCCCTGACTCACCCACTGAGACAGACACAGTTTATTCGTGGTGGGCAACCACATCTGCTCAAATGCAAATAAAGGGACCATAAGGGGATTAAATTCATGTTTACCTCAAGCAGGGCAGGTGAGGAAACCTTTAGCATTCCATGGAAAAAGGCACCAAACCCAAACACACCAGTACCTGCCCCACGTGCTCGAGGGCTTTGAGACACACTTGGAACAGCAATTTTGAGGCTTTTGGTCAGCTCCTGGTGTCTGGCAGAGCCCTCCCTGCCCTGGGCACTGCAGGAGAGAGGGGCAGTGCTGCAGTGCCAGGGCACAGCGCTGTGGCTGGCAGGGACAGGTCCCAAAGCAGGGCTTGCAGAGCTCCTGTGGATCAGGGCTTGCAGAGCTCCTGTGGATCAGGGTGTGCAGAACTCTTGTGGATCAGGGTTTGCAGAGCTCCTGTGGATCAGGGTTTGCAGAGTTCCTGTGGATCAGGGTTTGCAGAGCTCCTGTGGATCAGGGTTTGCAGAGCTCCTGTGGATCAGGGTGTGCAGAGTTCCTGTGGATCAGGGTTTGCAGAGCTCCTGTGGATCAGGGTTTGCAGAGTTCCTGTGGATCAGGGTTTGCAGGCATGCTGAAGGCTGATTCCAGTGGAAAGAGGGAATGCAAGATGAGAGAAGCATGGAAATGTGGCTTGCTGAGTCCAGTCCCCTGCTGTTGCAGCCCTGGATGGTGATCCCTTCGGATCTGAGCAGCTCTGAATCCCAGCAAATGATAAATTGCTGGTTTAACTGGGTTATTTGTAATAAAACTCAGGGACAGGTTTGGAAGGTTTATCCATGGGAAAGTGCACTCCAGAGGCACTGCACTAAGAGTAATGGAGCTGTTCATGAGAAAAGACAAGAGAAGCAAGCAAAAAAATGCCTGCATAGGCCATAAATCAGCAAAAAAAGGTAACACCGTGCAGTGACAGGAGACTTGGGTCCACTTGCAGGAAATCTGCTCACCCTGAGGAGCCAGAGCTGCCCTCAGTGCAGTCTCCCTGATCTCAGGGGGAGCTGAGGATGGCAGCAACATTGCAAACAGCAATAACCACCCATCCCAAATCGTCCAGGCTGGCACAGCCCTCGGGAGGTCTCTAGTCCAGCCTCCTGCACAGGGCAGGGCGAGCTGGGAGAGCAGACTTGGCTGCTCAGGGCTCAATCCAATGGGCTTTTGGAAGCCTTTATCTCTCTGATAAGATAGTGTTGTTTGTTCCAGCGTCGACAGAAAGAGTTGACACTCTTTTTGTTGACACTGGAAGCCATCAGGAGTCCCCAAAGGCAGCTCCTCTCCAGTCCAATCCCTGGTGTCTCAGCAGAGCAGGTACTCCATGCACTGACCATCCTCGTGGCCCTCTGTTGGACACACTCCAGTCTGGGGATGTTTTTCCTGCCCTGAGTGCCCCAAAAGCAATGCAGTACTTTAGAAGAAAGGATTTTCTCCTCCTGATTCGTTTGGGAGGTGAGAGGTGAGAGGAGCTGTGAAGTTGGAATACCTTGTTTTGCTGGCAGCACTGCTCCTGAGTGCAGAATGATGCTGGAATTATCTTAAAAAGCCAGGGAAACTGATAGAAAAGGATTTCAATGTCAACAATCAAAGGAACAGAAGGAAAAGCAGCCACAGGCTGTAGAAGTAATGAAAGTGGGATTAAAATTTTGCTCTGCAGCACTGCCAGTTCCTCAAGGAGCACAAAGTAGCAGATTGGCTCTGGGAATCCTCGGCCAGTCCTCCATGCACAGCTGATCACTGCAGAAAGCTGCTGGGGCACTCCTGGTCACCCTCGGGGGCAGGATCACCTCTGGTTGCCACAGGAGTTCTGTGCTCATGAAGGATGTAGGGGAGACAGGCCTGAAGAGGGAAGATCTCCATTTGCCAGAGCAGGTTTAATACTGGCCAGTCAGGGATCTCACACGGACACCTCACAGTGATGTCCACTAAGTCCTTGACCTCACCTCAACCTGCCAGGCCAGAGTCCAAGTGAGGGGTGAGTCCTACAGTGGGTACCAAGCAAGATGCAGGACATTCATATTAACACTGACCATGAATAATAACCATTGCTCAAAACTGGACTGGAAAACTGCTTACTTGCAATGGAGAGTTCCCCTCCTGTCTGTCTCCAGATGGAAATGGGATCCTGATCCAAACAGCACAGTCAGGGATGATTTATTAAAGAGTAGAAAAACTCTGCATTAATCATATGGGGTGGTAATGAGTTGTCCTTTTGTGCCTCCTCCTTAAAGGATCACTGTAACTCGATGGGCGACCAGAACTCCCAGAAACAGGGGCTGGCAAGAGAAGGTTGCTGGAAATCTCCCCTGCCCCAGGGAGAGCTCTTTATCCAATCTTTACTTTAAATCTCCACTGAACAGATTTACAACCTCCTGAGAATCCAGCTACTCTCCAGCTACTCACAGGGTAATAGTTTTGTCTGGTTTGTTTGGTTTTTATCCTGATATCTAAAGTAATCTCCCTGATTGCACTTCAGTAAATTGCTTTTTTGTCCCATCATTTGTGGTCACAGGACAAGCGTTTACTGTCATCTTTACAAATGTGTTTATACATTTGAAGACAGTTGCTGAGTCCTTACATTGTGTTTTCTTTTCCAGCTCAGATAACGAATTCCACCCTTCCACACAGCTTACATTTCTAAGCCTCTTACAGTCGGGGCTGCTATTCTCCTCTCTGGTTTGCCTGTATCTTTCTGTAAGGGTGAGGGCAATGCCTGAGACTGGACAGAGCGCTCCAGCCGAGCCTGGCTAGAGCTAAATGGAACAGAAATAACGCCCTCTGATGTCTCACAGCTGATCCTCCTGCTCTGAGCGCTGGGAGCTGCACGGCTGCTCTGCAGCACTGCCCAGGCTGCGAGCGCGACAGTCCCGAGAGTCTCCTCTGCAGTGTTTGTGCCCCACAGTGCTCATTTGACATGTCCTATTCCTCCTTTGTGGCACACGACATCAGTTTTCCTCCTACGGTTTCGATGTGTTGGGTTCAGACCAGCTCTGCAGTATCTCAGGGTCATTTCAAATCTCAGCCTTGCACTCCGTGCTGGAATCACTGCAAACGTTACAAAAATGCCCTCCGTTCTGTCACCCAAGTTATTACAGCAAACACTGACCAAAACTGTTCCCAGAGTACTCCCTGGGAGACCCCACTTAATATGTCCTTCCTCTCTGACAGCAAAGACTTTTCAAACACAGGCTTTCATTAGCAAGATTATTACAGACTATTGTACAAAAGCCAGAACTCTCGTACCTGTCACTGTGGTCAGTAAAACCAATCACCTCCCTGCTACAGACAAAGGCTGGGAGCCTGCTAAGGAACCTTTCCAAAGTCAAATAAAAATCCTATGCAATATCAGGGAAAAGCAGCCCAAGCTGACAGCCCCAGTCGCTGACAGCCCTCTACACAACTGCTGTTCAACAGCTCCGGCTGAGGAATATCAGCACGACTATTTCTGTGTGCCCACACAATCCTGAACCACAGTCCGATTTAGTTTAGGGGGAAAAAGAGGTGTTTTGCTAAAATTACCGTAGTATAGATTTTTCATTTGTATTACCATAGCAACAAAGGGCTTTGCTTGAAATGAGACCCCGCAGAGCTCCGGGTGAAGCGCACAATGCCCACAGCCCCTGTCCCTTTGAGGTGACTGTCCCCATCCCGCACGGAGGTGCGGGACATCACCTGCAGGAAATTCCCTCCAAGAGCAGTGCCTCGGCAGGGAAGAGAAATCAGAGCCCAGAAGTAGCATGATCTCTGCACCCACGGGGGGCAACAGCACACGGGATGGGAGCGTTCACTCGAGAGCCTGTAACAGAGCCTGAGCTGCTGGTGACTCCCTAACCCTGGCACCGAGATTTAATTCACTGCTTTGAAACGGAGACTACATCCACACACAGTAACTTCCACCCAGATGTCAAACAAATTTCATTAAAAAGTAGAGCTAGGCAATATTCTCCCAATCTGTGCCAATAAGGCAGTGTGCTAATTGCTGCCGTACGCTGCAGGGCTGCCCCGGGAACAAAGCACGGGCTTTGCTCTCCCGGAGCCTCTGCGTAGATCGGCAACACAGCCGGTATGGGATTTATGCTTTAATGGACACTCGCAATCCCTTTTCTCCGACCGAAGAACCCAGACTCGCACAGCAGCAGGAGCTCCCCGCGGATGGCGGTGGCCCGGGATGCCACCTGTGCGCAGCCCGTGCTCCCGGCGCGGGGCAGGGCTGGCGGGCGGCCCCCCCGGCCGCAGCTCCGCTCCTCCTCGGCTCCGGGAGCTCCTCCTCCCGCTCCTCGTCCCGGCGCGGCCGGTGCCGGGCAGCGCGGCCGGGGNGCGGGCGGGGCGGACGGGCCCGCGCGGCCGCAGCAACAGGTTCTGTCCCTCCGCAGGGATGGAAGAGAGGGAGCGGCCGTCATTCCCTGCCGGAGCCGGGCTGGCCGCGCCGCCAGCAGCGGGAGGGGCTCGGCCGCTGCCCGGGACCGCTCGGCTCGTTCCTGCCCTGCCCCGGCCCCGCCGCGGAGGAGGCTGACGGCGCTCGAGGCTCATCCATCGGGCTCGGTTCGTGCTGCTCGGGCTTCCCCTGGCCGGCTCTGCCGCTCCCCGCGTCCTGTGGCTGCACGGCGCAGGATGGAGGCTCGTGTTTCCAATTTCTTCCGCCTTGCCTAATCTGAAGGTCCTTTATAGCTTTCATTTTTAAATAATTAAGGGATGTCTTTTATATCGGTGTATTTGCTGACTTCTGCTCGTTGGTGACTGACAGACACATCAAGTGAACTGTTCTTGATAGGCAATGTCTTTCTGGTAGTTTTTTTTCATTGGAAAAGACTTGGGGAGGGGGTGAGGACAGGAAAAGCATGGAAGAACTCTTCCATGACTACATATCTTCATTTCGGTAGCAAAATATTTATCAGTATAAATAAATGTCAAATCCTTTACTTTTTAAAATGATGTTTAAGAGATTGCTATGAATGAGACTTGCTAAAATTTGTTGACATAAATATGTTTCACAGCAGGAGAGTAACTGCAGTTATTAATCCTAATGTATTTCAGAACGTTCTCCTGGGGATCTAAGTTATCTGCAAAGTTATTTCACTTCTGATTATTATCAGTAGAATAAGGCTCAGCTTTATAAAACCAAACAGTGAGTAACATATTTGACATAATTCTGTTTGTAGGTTGTCATAAGATGCCACAACTGTCCAGCTCAAGGAGAGTAAGATAGAGCATATTTTTTCTGCTTATCTGCTTTTCAGGAGAGTTTTATTTTATGTTATACATTGACCTTTCTAAGTTTTACTCTGATTTGGCTGGAAGTGCACTTTTGCAAGCAGAGTTGAAGTTTGAGATCTGTTCTTAGGCTGTAGAGAGCTGCAGGAGTACGGCTTGGAGAGTGTCAGGAGGTACCTGGCAGTGAGGTACAGCACGGAAATCCTGTGCCAGGAGAGAGCTGAGTGTGGCACTGCTTGGAAAGGCTGCCTGCTTAACTAAGGAAAGACTAAAGGAGGAAGGATCACTAAATTGTTCCTTACGGAATTCTTTCCAAAAAATCACTGTATTCATATTCAACCTGCACTGAAATCTGAAACTTTTTTTAATGTTTTTTTTAAAGTTAATTTACAAATGGTAAAAAGCAGCAGAGATGAGTTGCAGGCACTGGAATTGATAGGAGAGTCTAGGGGGGAGTTCTGCATCTTCTTTGCAGGCTTGTTATCATCCAGGCACAACTTTGAATTGTCTGCACCACGGAGCAGGAGCAGGACTCCTTGCAGGAGCTCTGATTACATCAGAGATGCACTGCAGAATTCAAAATACTGCAGAGGACACTGAGGGGGGGAAACGACACTGGCAGTGGAATTGTAGCATGTTTCTCATGAGTTCTGTTTCTTTCCCTCAGAAGGGCATCTTTAACAATTCTTTCCCCACTGCCTCGGAGTCTGGCATCCTTCCTGAATTTGGGCTGAAAGTAAGGGCAGTACGGATTTCTAATTTGATTTCTTCACCAGACGTAATGGATGTCATTTTGTGCAAGACAGATTTTTGAAAATACGTTCTCTCTTCCTTCCCATGCACAATCCACTCCTTAGGGTCACCCAGAGCCCTTGCCATAGGCCAGTTATTTTGTGTTCCTGTAGGTTCTAAAAGCCAGAGCAATTCCCAGGGTGGATAATGTAGGAAGAGGCAGCTCCTGCCCCAGTAAGTTTACAAACACGAGAGCAGCGATGCTCAGAGGGAAGTGATTTGCCCAAGAGAACGACACATTGTGAGCAGGAGAGCCAGGAAGCTGAACTGGGCTTCAGTAAGTCCCAAGCACACCAAGGGCAGAGTGCTGCTCACACCTCAGAGCAGGAGGGCTTTTACTATTGGCCTGACTTAGCCAGAGCAGGGCAGAGCAGAGGATTTTACTGTTACAGCAGACCCTTAAAGTTCATCTTGTTTAATTGCTGGGAAGATTTGGGCTGCAGGCTAATGTGTTTGTCTGACCTTACGTTGCAGTGTGATGTCTTTACTCCTGAAGGCATTTCTTATCAGCTGTCCCCAGTGTCATCAGGCTGCAAAGGAGGAATAAAGCAGTTTGCTTGGGCTTTAAGCTCAACAGCAAAAAGTCCTTCCATTAATTAGATCTCTCTCATCCTAAAACAATGCTGACCATCATTCTGCCGAGGCACCCTCGGAAGGAAAACAAGAAACACATGGAGAAATGCACTGGTTTATTTTTCTCCTTCCTCCATTCCTTCAAGTCAGGCCACGTTTATTATTGTCCTTTATTCCCTCCTACTCTTCTCCTGGAGATATGATGCTGCGTGTATCTGAGGCAAGGAACATGAAAATAACCCATGTGGAGCATCAGATCCTACGTGGGATTTGTAGGCTTGCCAGCTCCGGTTATGGCAAACCAAGGAGCAACCTTTTCTAAGTGCAGCCACTCAGTGTGTCACACATGGGCTTCATTTGTCCAATTTATTGTCTCACACAGGTCGAGGAGGCGAGGGAAGAAATTCCTTTTTCTTTGCTCTGCTCTTTCACAGTTGCTGCCTCAGGGTTACAGCGTGTGTCTGACACACGCAGAGCATTTACATTTCCCTCTCTCCATTTCTTCCCATTGTGTCAACAGTGGATGTGCTGGGAGATCAAACCAGTGACAGAGATGAGCTGCCTCCTCATTTTTCCTGGCTGAGATTCAGAGGATAAGTTGTTGCTAACCAACATCATCTGGTATTACAGAAGGGAAAATGGTTAACAGCTCCCACTTATCCATATCTTATATCAGTCATAATCTTCATTCTCTTTGGACCAGCCCTGCCTTAGACATGGCTGAGGCAGAGGGGAAAAGGCATTTTAAAATAAAACAGCTGTGGTCTGAGAGATGAAGCCCTACATAAACATCCATGGGGCAGCCCTATTCTCCATATCAAACCTCGAGCTTGCACTCCAGTGGCATTTCTTCTGCTGATCCATGGCAGGGGGTGGGACAAGATGAGCTTTAAGGTCCCTTCCAACCCAAACCATTCAGTGATTCTGTACAAGGGAGGAGTCAGGAAATAACACTCCATCCAGAGCTGACCTGGGGCCACCTGTATGTAAGTGTGCACAGAGCTGCTCTGTTCAGCCCAAACCCTCTGGGAAGTTTAGGAGCAGAACTGAGAAAGTTTTTTATTGAAGCACTGTAAGTGCCCTTGTGGCAAGGAGAGCTCTTAAAGTGATGTGCAGCTGTGGTTTGAGTCCTTTGCTGTTGTGTATTCACGGGTTTTTCTTCTCCAATAGGTATGTACCACTCCTGGTGTGGTTTATAAAGCCCAGCTTCTGAAAAGGAGGGTTCTGTGGCTCAGCAAGTGGCCCTAGCAGGGGGTGTATCCCTGGAGTGCACATCCAAGGGGAGGTAAGTGCAGCCAGGAGGAGAACAAAACCCTACTGCTACTGAAGCCAATCAGCTGGAATACTTATTCCTTTCCTGTGAACCCGAGGCTAGAAGGCCAAAATACCAGTGCATATTTAATGTCCCTATATTGTACAATCTCCTTAATAAATAAATACTCTTATCAAGTGAAACTCAGCGACTCAGTGCACTAAGCTGAGGCTGAATGTGCAGGTGGAAGGTCTTGGAGCAGTGCTGCACAACCTCCTGTGGAGGAGCAGATTTCAGGCTGCCTCTTAAAGTGCAGTGAATTAGGGAGGCCAGAGGTTTGAACATTCCCAGCTCCTGTGTTTTATGCCCAGATGAACTCTGTTCTCTTCATTCCATGGACTTTACGCCAGTGTTGCATGAGCAGAATTTGAACAGGATTTTCCAAGCTGTCATTAGAAATGTTTGGGTTCTTATAATCAGAGGTAAAGGCACCTCGGCTCAGCCTCCTGCAAAGCTTGTTACTGCATAGAGGGTGTCAGTTACAACTGAAACAACATTCCAAGCTTTGCATGGAAATCCTGTATTTCTTTGCAACCTTTTGTAAATGAGGCCATAAAAAGGGAGTTGCCATGTCATTAATTGTGTATGAACTCTACACAAATGTTTATGTGATCACCAACTCAAGTGAGCTTTTTTCCCCCAAATTGTTTCCAGGTGGCCTTTTAGAAATTAGTCTTGTACTAACTGGTTTTCAGAAGTGTGTATTTACTGAATTACAACATAATTGACTTCTGATTCTTTCTATGTACTTCATGGGTACTAAAATACTCCAGATTTTTATGTGTAATACTTTAAAAAATTATACTATTTCCTTTCCTACAAAACACACTTGAATTCTGTGTCCTAATGTGATACTGTCATCATTTTTATACCTCCATTCTGAACCAGAAACATCCTGCCACATGGAGGAATTATTCCTGGTTTCCCTCTCCATCTCCTGGGAACTGAGACCTCTGTATCTGAGACAGGAGGAGCCTCCCAGTGTGATAAATATGCTGAGCAGAGCTCCTGAACCGGGCACAGCCCTTGATACGGGGTCAGTGCTGCCCAGCTGGACAAACCCAGCCTGCCCAGAAAGGTCATCTGACCACACTCAGCCACTGCTATTTTCTTTCTATTTGCCCTTTCCAAGTGCTTTTGAGCTCCCACCACTACATTTGTTCAAAACCTGCAAACAGCCTGTCATTTCCTCACCCCCTGTGTCTGTTTTCTGTTCCAGAAGACACTTGCAGAAGCAGCGAAGGGATGCAAAGTTGTCTTCCAAGATGACTCTTATGCCTGGAGAAAATTCCGACTATGACTATAGTGCCCTGAGCTGTACTTCAGATGCTTCCTTCAACCACACGTTCTTTCCAGAATCCGAAACCCTCAAGGGAGTGTTTTACCAAAGAGCCAGGCTAATCCACCCTCAGGAGGATCTCCTCAAAGGCTTCCACCCCGACGACCGGAAGCGTCACATAATTATCAACGTGGGGGGCATCAAGTACTTGCTCCCCTGGACCACGCTCGATGAGTTCCCCTTGACACGTCTGGGACAACTCAAGTTCTGTACTAATTTTGACGACATTCTGAACATCTGTGACGATTACGATGTGACGTGCAACGAATTCTTCTTCGACCGCAACCCGGGGGCGTTCAGGACAATCCTGACCTTCCTGCGGGTTGGAAAACTCCGGCTCTTGCGGGAGATGTGCGCGCTGTCTTTCCAAGAGGAGCTGCTCTACTGGGGCATTGAGGAAGACAACCTGGACTGGTGTTGTAAAAGGAGATACCTGCAAAAAATGGAGGAGCTCACAGAGATAAATGAACGGGAGGATGACCTCCTAGAAAATGAAACAACAGGTGAAACAGTAGAGGAGACAAAAATTGGTTTGTGCATGAAAAAGTTGCAAGACATGGTGGAAAGGCCCCAGTCTGGCCTTCCTGGAAAGGTGTTTGCGTGTTTGTCTGTTTTGTTTGTAACTATTACAGCAGTGAACTTATCCATCAGCACCATGCCTGACCTGAGGGAGGAGGAGGAAAAGGTAAGTTAGCTTTTAGGATGGCAAGTGGTATGTGCTGGGAAGAGCAGAGCAAGTACAAGGTCTGAGGTTGTTGATTTCAATGGGAATTTTGCAGCTCTTTTTAGAAGGGGGGAAAATATCACGAAGAATATTTGAAATGTTACGTGACTGTTCAATTACTTGTAAGAGAATTAATCATATCCAGTTTTATGTCCAAAGGAAATTCTGTTAGTGCACACTCTCCTGTATATTACCTTGTTAGACTTCGTATTTGCTATTTAGAAAGCCTGAAATTCCCGAGCAGTATCTTCTGTGGAATAAGCAGTGCCTTTCTAAGTTTTGCATTTAGCATGTTCTAAACTGCCAACGTGTTTCCCCATAGCAACAGCTTCAATTCCTTTAATATTTTGGGTTTAAAAAAACCAACACAGAAGCCTCTCCTCCTGTCACCGCACCAACTAAAATAGTTATTATCCAGTGCCGATTACAAACTCCTCCTCTTTCCTGCAGGGCGAGTGCTCCCAGATGTGCTACAATATTTTCATTGTGGAGTCTGTGTGCGTGGCATGGTTCTCCCTGGAGTTCCTGCTCAGATTCATCCAGGCCAAGAGCAAGTTCGCGTTCTTGCGGCGGCCCTTGACGCTGATAGACATAATCGCCATCCTGCCCTACTACATCACCCTGCTGGTGGACACGGGCTCCGAGGGCTCCAAGAAGCCCAGCTCGGGGAACATCTACCTGGACAAGGTGGGGCTGGTGCTGCGGATCCTGCGGGCGCTGCGCATCCTGTACGTGATGCGGCTGGCGCGGCACTCGCTGGGGCTGCAGACGCTGGGGCTGACGGCGCGCCGCTGCACCCGCGAGTTCGGGCTGCTGCTGCTCTTCCTGTGCGTGGCCATCGCGCTCTTCGCGCCCCTGCTCTACGTCATCGAGAACGAGATGGCCGACTCGCAGGAGTTCACCAGCATCCCCGCCTGCTACTGGTGGGCCGTCATCACCATGACCACCGTGGGCTACGGGGACATGGTGCCCAGGAGCATCCCCGGGCAGGTGGTGGCCCTGAGCAGCATCCTGAGCGGCATCCTCCTCATGGCATTCCCGGTCACCTCCATCTTCCACACGTTCTCACGCTCCTACCTGGAGCTGAAGCAAGAACAGGAGAGGATCATGTACAGGAGAGCGCAGTTCCTGCTGAAAGCCAAGTCTCAGATGAGCAATGAGTCACAAGGCAGCGAGGTTTTGTTCACCACTCTCTCTTCCGAGACCAGGGACAATGAATGAAGTGTTACTGTTTCTCCTGTTGGCATTGTATCAGATTCCATCTTTTAATTTGCTCTGGAAGCACCTTACAAAGGTAATCCTCATATTAAAACGAAGAAAGGGAGCTGTAACCAGGACCTGATGTGGTTTAAGAAGTCTGTTATTATGCTGTTCCTTCCCCGTATAATGTATAGGGCAGAACTTTCACTGAGATCGTGCAGTGGGATTTAAGGAATTAAAACTTCTCTGGCAACAACAACAAAAAAAAGAGCAACATATAATTATGCACTTGACAGGCTGTTTTGTCATTTGTAATACACATTTTTCCAACCGAATCACAATGTACATAATCATTAAACAGGCTGCCATTTTTCTTGTTCTTCTTGTATATAAATAATGTAAATACAACAGAATTAATGGCTAAATTCTCTCCCAGTAACACGCCTTAGAGCGTAATGGAAATAACCACAGATGTTTGTCCCATTGTGCTTTTAAAAAGCGTCAAGTAAGATTTGTCACTCAGCACAGAACCATCTCTTTCTTTGCAAGTCAGCCCTAAACACAGCAGAACAGAAGAATCGAGCTGTTTATAGCATAACCTTGCTAAGGATGTAAATACTCAGAGCTCACCAGCTTCAAACTTTAATTGACGTTACAGCATTGATCCGATGCCATCGAATGCAACATTCCAGGGAACAAAGCCTTGGAGTTTTGTAGCACTTAATATTATTATCAAGAGGTGACTAGCTGCAAATCCAATGAAATATGCATGAGGAGCTGCCAGCCTTCCCCACCATCTGTTCCCAGCTTCACTTTCCCTCAGCTCTGACAGGGAACTGGGAGAGGGCAGTTTCCAGCAACCCCCCAGCACTGCTGGGCAAACTGGGGCCACCCCTTGCCATGGAGCTCTCGGTTCTGTGACAGGAATTCTGTGCCCGTGGGAAGTTGCCAGGGAGGAAAAAAGAAAACATGATTTGAGTCGTGGAGGGGGGAGCACTGACAGCTTTGTGCTTCACTGTCCTCCGTCAGGAGGGACTCAAGAGAGGGTTAACTTTACCTCTGCCAACTTTACCTCTGTTACACACGTGGTGGTAATGGGGAAGATTTCAAATATTTCACCCTAAAGCACAACCACGTACTCTTCATCTCGGTCCTGGCTTTGTGCTGAAGTCAGGGGAGCACAGGGGTCAGTGGGACACTCGGGTTTGGCACTGGGTTCTGTGCAGGCTAATGGCAGACCCCGTTTATTTTACAGGGAATGACCCAGCCTTGCCTAACAGCTCAGGAGAAAAACTGCAGAACTTAAAAAAATAATTAAATCCACTTGTTTGATTTCATGTGTGCTTAGAGGTAAAGAAAAGCTGATTTCAAATTTCAAAAATTTCATATTTTCCACTCTTTTTTTAGTAAAATTACTTGGGAGCAGTTAAGAGCTTGGGGAATTTAGAAGTCCCCATCACATTGACCAACGCTTCTTTATCTTCATTTCCAGAAATACTATTTCTTATTGGCATTTCTGGAGCAGGCTGTGAGAATTGTCAGAATGCATAATGGTTTTATGGTTTAAATTAAGGCCAAGGACACAACAGTGTCCTTCCAAAAAAAGTAAAATCAGTTTCTCAGTCTCTGCTGTTTGGCCAAGCCCACAGCATGCTGATTTTCTGTTCAAATGTCTTTAAAATACAATTTGAAGCTGTTCTGATACGCTTGTTCCTGCAGGAAAATTCCAAAACTTTTTAAAATGCACTTTACAAATAATTAGGGCTCTAGCATTCTCCAGCCTGTGGTAGGGAAATGTGCCTATGGAACATTACTGCAGAGTGCTAAAATATCCAGTCTAAACTCTTGGCAATTAATTCTGTGCCAAAGCTGCAAATGAACCAGCTTTTCACTCTTGTTCTTCATCTTTAATTAGAGTTGGACAAAAAACAGGAACATCGTGACAAAAAATTCTTCTCCCCATTTTTTTTAAATTTCAGAACTGTTTGATCATCTGGAGCATTGGCTGCAGCACAAGTGCTATACATCTTCTACCTTTGTGTCAGCGTTCGTTATAAAAAGAACTGGTAATTAGATTAGTCCTGTGAGCAACAGTTGCTTATCTAAGAATGTGTTTGACAGGCTGAGCCATAAATAAGAAGCTGTACATGAGTATAAGGAGAAATCAAGACTTACCAAATAAAACCTAAGCTCATTTCCATGTTCTGCTAGCTAATAAATGCTGTAGGGCCATTCATTTTCTCACTGTCTTTACATTAATGCTCATTTATTTCATGTATCACTTAATTTTTTTTATCCCACAACTAGAGCTTGATTCTAAAGCCCTTGTCCAATAAAAATAAATTCAAAATATCACCCTGGAGCTGGGTGTTGGTTGAGGGAAACTGTGAAAGCATCTTGCCTGTTGCAAGTTGTGCCCAAGCCAGGGATGGATAAGCTGTTGGGGATGTTCCTACCCTGTGCCATGTTGTACTTGGCAGCAAGTGCTTGTAACCATCCTGACATGTGTGACCGAATGGCTGTAACCACCCCGGTGTGTTTTCCAGGGGGAATATTTACTGTAGTCCTTGTGCTAAATAAATCCAGCTCAGAGGCTCAAGAGCACAATTTCAGTGTGAACCCCACCTGCTGTGTTCCAGCTCTCCTGCCGAGGCTGGGGTCTCAGGTGATCACGCCTCTTTACAGTCTGTTATCTGGAGTTTTAGTCAAATTCATGAAAATCATGGCTTGACTCAAAAGCTGGCTGTTTCCTGTGACACAGCTGAGGGCTGTCACTCCTTTTTGGCCTGTCACCAGCATGTGCAGCCACCAGGCAAGTTCCAATCCAAGCACGGGACGCTTTGCTGCAGCCAGAAGGGCTGTGAGCTGCCCCACAGCGGTGCATGTCTGTGGCAGCAGGGGCTTGCATTGCTCTGATTCCTGCCCTGTGTGCTCGGTGCTCTGGCCAGCTGGAACCCCACAGCAGGAGCTGTGTTTGTAGGATTAATAAAGTGAAAGGCTCTCCTTGCATGTCCCTGTGCTCCTTCGGGAACAGAGGGGTGGAGGGTGGCACAGCAGTGGGGCTGGGGCACAGCTCGGCTCTGAGCAGGGCCAGGCTGTGCCAGAAAGCACCAGCAAAGGAAATTATCCCCCTGCAGGAAAATCCAGGTACAAGACTGGACAGGGAAACCTCCTTGCACGTTGTCCCAAGAATCACAATCACAGTTCATTGGGACAGAACTTGACAATATTTTAACAAAGAATCTGTCAGATTCAGAAGAGATCAGGAAGGATCCGTGAAAATTGAGAGAGAAAAATCCCTGGTGAAGGCAGAATTTCCAGGTAAGGTGGTACATTAAATTACTTTCTCTAAAATCCTTCCCCTTCCACCCTCCTCCTCCCTCAAAACCAGCACAAACCCCTTGGTGGGTGCAACATAGAAAGGAAGGCAGAGCCACGTGGCTTCTCTAACAGGACATCAGAGGAGGTGAGCTGAAATCATTTCTATTATGCTAACATTCACTACAGGTCAAGGTCTTAAAAAATTCCCTGTAGGGAATATTTAGAGCTTGTCTCCATTTGACCCTTTACAATGTTCCCACTGTAATTCAGTCCCCCAGATCTCCACAGTCAGAGGCTTCAGGAGTGTCACTGAATAGTCAGAGGCTTTAGCAATGTCTAATTAAACAAAAAGATCATGCAGGGCTGAATCATGGATTCCCACATCATCAGATGCACGTCTGGGAAGGAAACCTGGTGTGCTCCACACATTCCTGACTCGTGTGGGAAGAGTTTCACTGGGGGTTCAGCCTGATGCAGAAGCAGCATTGTTTGCTGCAAAATTTCACATCCCCCTTTTGGGATTGTAACTGGCTGAAAACTGGACTAGATAACCCTAAACCTACATAGAGTGAATTGACTGTTTAATAAGAAATTAAACAATAAAAGAAGTGTCAAATGTGACTTTGAAGACCATGCCATCAATCCCTGCTCACATCAGTCAGTGCCATTAACCCCTGCCCTGAGCAGATGACTCTGGCTGGGGTGTCAGAGGTTTCACCATTTTCACAGTCATTACTCACCATTTACTACCAGGAGTTGGTACAATACTACATGGCCCATTTTTTCTGTGTTAATAGTTCTGTTGGCTAGTTCATGCAAGATTTGACAGTGGATTTAGTATCCATTTATCCAAAAGATGATAGTGGTACCAAAACACGGGGAGAAAAAAATCCCAAGTGCAATGAGCTGGTGGGTCTGGAGTATCCCACAGACACAGAGAATCCCAAACGTTCTGAAGGCATGGAACTAGAGCTCATGACAGCAGATGAATGTCACCCCATCAACAAAAACACACCTCCAAAGCTCTATTGCTACAGCAGAAAATGCAAACCACCAGACTGACCCACTCCCTCCTCTGCCACAGTCCCTTGACAGGACTCCTTGTCTGGTGGCTGTCAGTCACTGTGCAAAACCAAACACCACAAATAAAGATACATTTCTACACCACAAATAAAGATACACTTCTACACCACAGATAAAGTCAAGGAGAATTCTGTGTGCTGCCACACTGAAAATGTTCAGAGTGTGTCCTATTAATTATTAACAATAAAACTAGTCCTCCCTCCCTTTTTTGCTCATTGATTTTCTCTGTCATTTCCCTGTGTCTCACATCCTCTGAAATACTCCCTAGAAATCCCTAACGAGATGAGGAATGTTATTAGCTATGAGCCTGCCAGGAGCATGGTGAGGAAACTGCAGGATCAGGATATCAGGGGATCTTCTGCCCTCTTCAGCAGGGCTTTTACTTTGTCTTTGCCTGCAGGAACTAATCCAGAAGCAAATGTCACTTGAACAGAAACACAGTTCTGCCATAACTGGAACCACAGCAGGCCAATTAGGGTAATTAGAGCATACTTGCTACACTTTATAAATATTCATTTGTTATCCCTGTAGCCCTTGTGACAGGGGCTGGAGCCTGGTGCAGCACCAGAGGCAGGCAGGGCACACAAACCTGTGTGACTCTGCCAGGCTGAGGTCTCAGCTCCTCCTTTGTCAGGTTCCCTTGTTAATGACAGCAGCTTTGTAGCCATCTTTAATTATGGTCATAATTTAACTCCTGCATTCAGTGCGGGTCCAGAAAAACTGAGCTGGAAACTACAATTATCAGCCTGCTCAGGGAACTGACCTGGAATATAAGAAATTCCCAGCCATCATCTGGAGGCTGGGATTTTTTAAAAAACTTGACAGCTCTCAGTCATGCAAGTGAAGTGGTCTGCAAGATAATAATGTTTATCTTTCTGTTACAGATAACCATATCATTTAAATGGTGCCTACTTCAGGAACAAAGTAGGCACCAGCATAAATTTCTATAGTTAATTCTATAGAGAAATGAAGTTTTGACACAGAACTGCTGAATGATAAATTGAAGTGCTGCTCTCACTCTCATTAGTGATGCACCTCATGTCACAAAGCAGCTGAGAGATATCATCCGTAACTTTCCCAGCCATGGCAGCTCCCAGGTCAGCCAAGGAAAAGAGGACTCAGTTTCTTTCACTCATAAAGTAAAGCACATTTTGGGAAATCAATAAACATTAATCCTCATGCAAACCAAACCCAACAGAGCAATTGCAGGTGACTTTAATTTCGGAGAGGAATATTTCTGGGGACAACATGAGTGGGCAAAGTTAAGGCTGCAAAGCATCACATGGCAGAGTGAGGGGAGGCTTCCAAAAGCCCTGGAATTGGTTTGAGACAACTTTCCTCTAGGAGGGGCCTGGGGAAAGCTGCAGCTGCATGTTGTCCCTGCTGCCTCCTCGCTCTGCACTGACAGCACGAGCGCTGGCCCACGGCTGAAGTGCTGCAAGCACTTGCACAGCACCAGGACAATTCAGGAGGAATTTCCCCATGGAAAGGGTGCTCAGGCTTTGGAACTGCCCAGGGAGTTTTGGAGTGCCCATCCCTGGAGGTGTCCCAGGAAGGGCTGGAGGTGGCACTCAGTGCTCTGGGCTGGGGACAAGGTGGGCACAGGGCACAGAGTGGACTCGGTGTTCCTTGGAGGTCTTTTCCAACCCCAGTAATTCTGGGATTCTGGGATTCTGGGATGCTGTGATGAGGTACAGTCACATTTTTGCACGTTCCTGACAGGCAAAGCCAAAGGACAAGTGTTCCCTGTAGATGCAGCTCTGGTCATTTGCTGCGTTTGTGTGCGATTGTGTTTCTCACTAGGAGAGGGACAGTGCCCCAAATGCTCACCTGGCTCCAGAGGAGGCTCCGTGCTGCTGGAAGAGTCAGGAATCACTGAGAAACACCATAAATTCGGGATGTGAGTCAGTGTTCGGGGAACGGAACGGGCTTTCACCCGTGCGGAGTGGGAACGGCCGATCCAAGGATCTTACATTGCCATCTACGGGCCGCTCCCGGCAAATTCCCTGTCCCAAAGCACTCACCTGCACCAGCCGACTTTAAAAGGGTGGATGAAACATCCTGGGAAGTTCTTTTTAAAATCCAGAGGGAAATACTCAATCCAGTGCACTGCACACGTGGCATCTCATGTCCAGAGCAGGCTGCTGGATCTGCAAGGAAACAACGATGAAGATACCATCACCATCACTTCTGGGAAGGAAACTCCTACTAATATTTATACAGCATTTATTTGGGTGGAATATTGATAAGTGGTATTTTTCAAAAGGCTAATGCAACTTTGTATGACTGAAATTAAGATTTGCAAGGTCACATGGGGCAATGTAAACACCTCCATCACTTGCACAAGAGCAGCCTGGTAAGTTATGGTTTTATTTATAAAAGAAAAGACAGAATCTACTTCAAAGGAAAAAAAAAAGATAATAATCTAATTGAGGATGAAAAGGCAGCTATAGAGTGTTCTAATGAGTCCCAATCACTGTCACACCTGCTACCTCCTACTACTCCTGTAGTAAAGTGAGAGCAGAGTTTCAGAAGCGTGTTTGAAATGACAACATGCAGGTCCTGGAAATGACTTCTATAAATTCTGCCTAAAATATGTCTATCCCACATGTGCAATACACCTCCAGGTGTGCACATATATGTGTCCATATAAATACATACATAAAATGGCAAATTTAAACGTTTTGATGTTTTTTAAGAATTCCAAACCCTTACAGAGTGAAGTCAGAAATCTGTTTCACTAAATAAGAACTTTTCAGCAGGGCTGTAACAATAGGACAAAGAGAATTGGTTTAAATTTAAAAGGGTAGATTCAGATTAGCAATAAGGAAGACTTTTATTAATGTAAGGGTGGTGAGGCCCAGGTTTCCCAGAGAAGCTGTGGCTGCCCCGTCCCTGGAAGTGTCCAAGGCCAGGTTGGATGGGGCTTGGAGCAGCCTGGGATGATGGAATGTAGGTTGGAATGAGATGAGCTTTAAGGTCCCTTCCCACCCAAACCATCCTGTGATCCCATGACTCCTTCCACTGCTCCTGAGCAGGTGAATGCCCATTTGCCTAAGAGCCTTCATTTCCCACTCAAATTGCTAAGGAGCCATTTTAAATTTGGAGATAACCTTTCTTCACCAGCAGGGATTTGGTCTCCTAGCAACAGCACGAACACCTTGTGAACCAAACCACAGCTTCTTCTCACAGCAGGGCCCCGTGCCACGGGCACAGAGAAGCCATGGGCACGTCCCAGTGCCGGTGCCTTCCTGCAGTGACTGCCAGCAAAGGGTCAGGGCACCAACTGTGACAGTGAGCACACAGCCCGGGGGCCCAGGGAGCAGGACAGCAGCTGGAGCCACGCACAGTGTGTTGTTACAGCCTGTTCTCCTGCCCAGTGGTGTTTTCCACATGTTGGCCGTGGCTCCAGCTGCAGCCTGACTCTGCCTCTCAGTGGATACCATCATTTTATTATCCCTAGTGCAGACCAGGAATAGTTTCTTCTCTGGTGGCTGAACACCAAGATGATGAAGCTGCAGTGTGAGGTAAAGCAGCAGGGCTGATATATTTAAACATATACCTAAACAAATATACTTGTTTAATATACTACATATATTTAACCAAGTAACACAAACACAAAAGGTTAATGCCACAAACCAATTTCTGTGTGCGTTTTCCTGCCCTTTACATTGCTCCAAATTTTGCCACCCTAATCCATGTTAATATTCATCTCCATTTTATTTTATGTGCCTGGTCTTTTTTTCAAAAGACCTGCACAATAATGGATTTGTACAAGGAACCTCAGCTCTTGCTAAGCTGGAATTGCATCTCACAAGCTCAGGAATGCCGTGGTTTATTAACTTGCAGTGCCACCTAGCACCCAGCCCTCACATTATTCTCTCTGTAGTTTCACAAAGGACAGCTCAAAGCTTTCGCATTAAAAAAAGGACAAATTTGTGCTTGCAGTATTTTAAGGACCTAGTGCAAAGCTTTGTTTTGAACAGTTAATTTTTATTAGAAAAAGCAACCCCGTGACATCGAAGGCGAAGGACAAGGCGATCTTGTCCTGACCTCATCCCTCCTGAGAACACAGCCCAGCACGCTCAGAGCTCCTTGGCCAAAGCAGCTTCTCTTCATTCACAGTGTCAACACAGCCCAACATTTCAACAGTGCTTTGGCAGCAATACAAAATCATAACGTTTTAGTGCTTCTCTTAGAATTTTAAAGTAGAGTTTCTCCTGGTGAACAGAGAAACCACGTTTGGAGTTCAAGAACTAAAGCAAGTCAAAACAAAAGATAAGCCTCCAATAATAAGAATGGTTTGGGCTTAGTTATGATTTTATGATCCTTGATTTTTCAGCCCAACTTCAAAGAGTCCAGCAGTGCCAAGGACTGCATTTACAGGAGAACACATAGGCAAAACAATCTTGTAACAAGGGAAAAGATTTTACCCACAATTTCTACACACTCAGATTTAGAATCAAAGAGTTTTTCCCTTCTCTCCAAATCTTTGGGTTCACCTTGCTTGGAATGACTGAAAGGAAAGCCTTTGTCAGGTTAGAGGGATGTGTGACACACCACCCACTGTGGGTATTACAGAACCACTGCTACTGCTGCCTTTCACGTTTCAGTCTCTTCTTGACATCACAGTAAAGACAGAAGAATTTAAACCCCAGTCAGGTATTTCAAACAAGCCCCTCTGGTTTCTAAACCCCAAGAGAGGAAAACCCCAGAATCCAGACATTGTGACTGAGCTGTGCCTCCACAACCCAATGACTCTTGGGCACACGCCCCAAACACTGAAGTTTACTTTAGGTCCTGGCCTTCCATTGTCCTCTGAACTGCAAGATCTGACTGTCTGTTCACAAAGTCACTACTGCTCCTTCATGAGACTGCCATTGCTAGAACCATGTTGTAACACAGCTGGGAGTGTGGCTGTTCTCAGATTTATTTTACCAAAATACACCTTTTCAACTACTAATTATAATGGCACTATTCTTTTTTTTTCCCCCAGTACAATGTGAAGATTAGTCATGACAGGTGTTTTTTTCCTCCTCAGGAAGTAAAGAAATCCATACCTTAATTAATATAAGGAGATAATTACTATGCTGAGGTGATGAGGCCTCAGGCAGCTCTGTTGAGAAGCTATTTATTTCCCTTTCTTTTCATTCAGTTAAGAAAAGATACTCCCCAGATGTGCAGAGCTCTTCATGCCAGCGAGCAAATACAACTGAGGAGGTGCAACTGCCACAGCAACAGGGAGAAAACTCAGGAAATGGATCTTTGTCCTTGCAGGAGGGAGGATAAATATCTATTTTTTCCTCTCTCACCTCCTCATTCTCTCTCAATCTCTGAAATCTTCTAAGCACTGATAAAAGCATTTTGTGTCTGTTTTACAAACTTTCCGGGGTCAAACTTATGTCTCATTAACAGTGAGCCTCAGTTTCTCTATTCAAGCTGGAGGATCCACTGCTTTGCCATCCAACAAACGAGGATGGATGGCTCTGGAAGTTCTGAACACCCTGGTGCTGTTCTAGTCCATAAATACACACAGCTTCTACAGACAACTCAAAGATGTTGACCACCACGGTCTCATTAGCGCTGTCCTGGCAATTCCCTGTGACAGATTAATAGTGCTACAGACCAGCTAGAGATTAACAGTAATTATTTTTTATTCATTTCATGCACTGTTTCAATTAGTTAAGCAGTTTAGAGACAGAGTAAAAACAGGATTCCTGTGACTTGTCGTTTTCCAGGTTAAAATTGCTAATTAGGAGCTACTCTCAATTATGACGTGCACAAGTCAGTGGTTAGGCCAAGTTTTTACTATTAAATCATAACCAAGGAACACATTCCTTTCCATTTTCATGGATAAATTTACATTTTTATAAAAATAACCAGACAGCTACAAAAATATGCATTTTTTTGGAAAAAAAAGGTAACATAAAAAAGCAGCATGGTATTTCTATCTGGTTTTTCCATGTGATATAGCCATTACACAAAGCACATGGAACCCTACGGAACTTACTAAGAAAATGTGTGGTTTTTTCACCATTTAAAATTCTAGTACTGAGGAAATGCTGAGTCAATTTTAGTGGCCCAAGCCATGAGCCCCCCTTTAATATCCTTAGCTAACACAGAACCAAATTCTTTGGCAGATAACTCCTGCAGAATTTTTACAGCCTTCTGGGAATCATTTCCTAACTTGCAAATGACATATACAGGGAGAGAGGTTTGGTCATCAGTCCTCTGCTTTTCTTCGCAAATTCTTTTCTGTAAATACTGCAGAGATTCTTCATTTTTCTCTTCCAGTTTACTCAGAGGGATGTGGACAGCGTGTTCCAGGCGGCAGATATCCACCTCCACCTGCGGGCGGACATCCAGCAGCACGTGAGGAACCTGCTCATCCAGCAGCTCCTTGTACCGCCGCACAGAGATCCTGTCCTCGCTGGGCAGCAGCTGTAAAGTCCTGCACTTGTCCGTGGCGGAGGAACCGCAGAACGCCTCGTAATCCTGCAGGGAGGTGACGCTGGGGTTGTCCCCGCACACGGCGCAGTCCGGTTTCCTCGGCCGCAGCTTGATGTTGCGGAATCTCCCTTCGAGGGCATCGAACATCAGCATGTACTGGTTGAAGGAGGAGCCCATTCCCGAGGCGATCTTCAGCACTTCCAGGGCCTGCATGCAGCCGATGACGCCGGTGACCACCCCGAGCACGCCGCCATCGGCACAGTTGGTCACGGTGTCGGGCGGGGGCGGCCGGGGGAACAGGCAGCGGTAGCACGGTCCCCCGCGGTAGTTGTACACGACGAGCTGCCCCTCGAGCCGCAGGGCGCTGCCGGACACCAGCGGCTTCCCGGCCAGCACGCAGGCATCGCTCACCAGGTACCGCGTGGGGACGTTGTCGGAGCAGTCGGCCACGATGTCGTACTGGCGCACCAGGCGCAGCGCGGAGCGCGGCCGCAGCGCCCCGCGGTACGGCACGTACTGCACGGCCGAGTTCAGCCGCCGCAGCGCCGCGGCCG
>VZTH01002977.1:0-13927 GCA_013397815.1 Aleadryas rufinucha
AAGATCTGTGACTTTGGCCTGGCCCGGGACATCATGAATGACTCCAATTATGTTGTGAAAGGCAATGTAAGTAATTAAAATGGGCACAAGAGAAGGTACAAGGGTAGGGGGGCTGGAGCATGAAGGACAGACAGGGTGCAGCATAAGCTGCCAGCGTGTCCCAGTCTGCAGGACTCTCTGCTCTTCCAGGCCCGCCTGCCCGTGAAATGGATGGCCCCAGAGAGCATCTTTGACTGCATTTACACAGTGCAGAGTGATGTGTGGTCTTACGGCATCCTGCTCTGGGAGATCTTCTCCCTTGGTAAGAAAGAAGCAAGCTTGCAAACCTCTTTTATTTTCCATGGCTCACTACTGGCCCAATGTATCTGCAGAAAAATTTCCAAGAAAGGAGGAAGGTTGACAAAAATCTAGGTTTATCAGGGCTATAAACCACTGTGTTATGTATCCAGAGGGACCATTCAAAACAAAGAATCCCACATCATTTTCTCTAACTCAGAACTCCCTGGGTAGCACCAGCTCAGGCGATGCTCGAGGCTGTCTCTTCCCATCCCTCGAGGCTGGAGTCTTGAACACTCTGGTCTGAGAGCCACCTCTGCTCCTGTTCTGTCACAGGGAAGAGCCCATATCCTGGCATGGTGGTGAACAGCAAGTTCTACAGCATGGTGAAGCAGGGGTACCAGATGGCCAGGCCTGACTTCGCTCCCTTGGAAATGTGAGTGGATGTGCTGAGATTCACATAGCAGCCACGGGGTGGCTGGAGCTGCCTCATGGCAACAGGCAGGGACATGGCACAGGGACCTTGTCCACAGGTCTGCCTGCTGCTCCCAAGTGTCTGCCTTGAGGTTAAGGTGGGATCCTACCAGGCTGCTCCTTGCTCCTGTAGGAAAACAAGGTCTGGAGCAGTCCAGATCCACTATCTCCTGTTTATGGACAGGAGGATGAGAGCACTCACATTACATGTCTGCGTTCCTGAACTTAGTGGACTTTTCTTCTTTTTTTAAAAGTTAGCTACTTTTGACTCTAGGATTATGAGAAGACAAGCCTGAGTAGGCTACAGGAGGGTGATGAGTGTAAGCCTGACGTCTTGGTGGCATAAAGCTCCTTGTTGATTAGTTTGCTCCATCCACTCCAGTGCTCAGCATTCCCTAGAGCACTGCACCTACACCAGCCATGGGTTTTATGGAAGACAAGGGACTGCTCAGTACTGTGTCCCTGACATACAGAGTGCTGCAGGGAAGAGCCTGGGGTTGCAGACCCCCCAGCAGCTCCGTGCAACCACCCTGTCCCTGTCTGGCCCTGCAGGTACAGAATCATGCAGGCGTGCTGGAGCCTGGAGCCCACACGGAGACCCACCTTCGACCAGATCGGCTGCTTCATCCAGAAAGAGCTGGAGGTGCATAAGGAGCAGGTGAGGACCTCTCTGGAGAGGAGAAGGAGGATGTGCTTTCCCCCTACATGAATACGCTTCCGGACACGTTTTCTGTGATATCCCTTGAAATTAGCTCATGGGAGCAGTGTAGTGGTGGTGGGAAGTGCAGAGAGGCATCCAGCTGAAAGGTTAACTCACTCCCCATCATGGCCAAAGATGGCTGGACAAAGCAGCCAGAAACCTCTCTGTGACAGGCAGTAACACACTACCAGCACAGCACCCTGCCCATTTCTCCTGTGCATCCCCTCAGGACTAGCTGTCCACAAAAGCACAGGCACATGCCTGCCCTGCCTGTTAGTCACACCCTGCGGGCACAGCAAAGGGTGGTAATGTGGAGTGAGCACAGCCCCAGCCGATCACCCACACGGGAACGGGGGTCATACACCATCAAAGGGACCAAAACACACTCAGGTTGCTGTTTCTTCTTTCTCTTTCAAGGAGTACACCAACCTCCCCTCCAGTGCTGAGGAAGACAGCGGCTGCGACACCTCCGGCTGCTGTGAGGAGTCCTGCGAGCAAGAGGAGAGTGGGCAGCCCCTCCTCAAGGGCAACAACTACCAGTTCTGTTAGATGGGACCTTCACCCTGGGGCTGATCCTTGTCCTGGCTCCACAGAGCTCACCCTAGGACACAGACACCTTCTGCTTTGGCCTTCTCTGTGCTTTCTGAAGTGTGAGTGTTGCTGACTCTCTCACCAAAAGGAGAGCGAAGGAGGCACCGCGGGGTCCCTGAAGTCTTATCTCACACAGCATAGAGCTGCCAGGATGGTAACAGGTTCCATCTCTACAAGGTACACAGAAGTCCCCATCACGTGCCTCCCCATGCCCCAGAGAAGGCTGTGGGAGTCTGGGTTTTGAGTTTTTTAAAAAATACTAGTTACAGCCAAGTAAGACAGCTCCAAGTGTCACTCACATTACTGAACCCTTGTGTTTTATAAGCACATCTTGGAATAAGTCTTGACACTGGAACTACTCCACACACTCTCTTTCTTGGTGGTCCTGCTCTCTTCCCTTTGTCAGTCTGACCCTGGACATTGCAGTGTGTTTAGATATAGGTAAAGCTTCTACATAGCATTAAATATGCATTAACCCCTACACTTCCTCGTGCAATCCACCTCTCTGCAGCTGATGCTTCTGCAGGGAGTGTTTGGGTGAAGTGAGCCACAGAGCCAACCCCAGGGTTATGTGAACTTGTGCCCCAGTAATGGGACAGAGGGACAGTTCTTTCTCAGGTAAAACACAGCAGAAACCAGTGCTCTTCCATGAGAACACTGAACACAACCCCAATCCAGGAAAGAATGGCAGCTTAAAGAGGTCTGGAAATGATCAACATTACACATATCCTACAGAACTTCTGAAGTACTGAACATGTAGCAATCACTGCCTTTGTCACTATTACAGACTTATACTAAATTTCCTAAATGTACTTTTAATAGTACAACTGAGGTGATTTTTTCATAAGCTAGGGCCTAATGCCCTTAAATTTATTTCTCAGCTAGCTCTTGCTCAGGGTTACCACTGCCCCAGCCACCCAGTCCTGTGTACCTACCAGAAGTAGCTAAAGGACCTTCTTAGCTTCACCTGACTCGGTGGGTAAAGGATCTCTATTCCAGGTACAGGCAAACTGCAACTGACAGGGCTCAGGCAAACTACAACTGCACTGCAGGTGGCCTTTGTCACACTCAGCAATTACACTGTGGGCCATTTCTGATCCTTTTAAACCTGGTTTTATACTAACACCAAGTGATTCATTCCTCCTTACTAAATGAAAAACTAACGTAACTCTATCTGTCAGCATTACAAAAAATAAAACAGGATGTTTAACAAAATGAGCCTCTTCCAGGGCTCTAAGGACTGTTCTCAGAGGGGAACAGCTCAGAGGATGGGTGATACACTGGCCTACCCCCTCACCCTGCAACTCTGTTCCTCAGTCAGTACCAGTTCTCAAAACCACTCATTCTTGTGTAATGCAAAGACTTATTAAAAGCAAGGTTTTAAAGCTCTGCAGTAGTCCCTGTGCACGGATATAATGGTGTGTAATTTCAATTGTGATGATGAGACACCTGACAAATCACCATGTGGCACATGGCAGCAGTCTCTGGGGAAAGTGCAATGCCAGGGTAAATGCAGAAGACATTCAGCAGTGTTTGTGCCCTTTCCCCTGAAGCTATCTGGGTCTTGTACACAAAAAAAAAAGTCACTTGACCACAGTTTCACCCCAAAAATTGGAGATAATTTATTAAACTTTATCACTGACTGAAAAAAGTCACTAATGTCTCTTATAATAAGTTAATGTTCTTAACAGAAAAACCCCAAGCCATGATTACTGCATTTGCTCAGACTTAATACATTTACTTTAACAGTACGGTACTCAATAGGTTCCCCTTCACAGAAGGGAGTTTTCAACCACACCGCAAGTCTCAGAATCTTCCCCACTGCTCACTCAGACAAAATAAACTCCCAAGATGGCAACTTAGCAGTCTGGCATCCTGCTTCTCTCCTCCGCAGGTCACAGCAAACACCAAACAGCTTCAGCACCAGCCATGGCCAAAGGGAGCTGCAGCAATGACAGCACAGCTTTGCACCTGCAGCCCCGGTGTTCTTCAGGTGTGCTGCAGAGGCAGAGCTCTCATCCTGACTCCTCTCAAGGGGCTGACAAAGCAACCTGGGCAGCAGGAGACTCCTCCAACCCCCAGAGCACTGTGAGAACATGGGCAGGGCACATGTGACACCTGACAAAGTGATGAGACTGCACACGTGGGTGCAGCTCTCCCAGCACATCCATGAGGGTGGAATACAGAACCCTGCTCATTCTGGTGACACTGCATTCATCGTTCCTCCTTGATCCCATACACAGTGTTTGAGCGTCCTTCCCCTCTGCACAGCCACCCCTCACACAGCACTCAAACCGTCCTCCAACCCCTCAGCTGCCCTGGGGCTCAGTTCTTACCACACAGAACACACTCCACTCACTGTACCTTCTGGCTTCTAAATTAGTGCTCATGTGAAGGGACAAACAATTCTAGAAACTTCCTGCAGCCAAAGCACCCACAATCCTGGACCCAGGAGTGCAGCCCCCGGGGAGGCTTCCCAGGTACAGCATGTTAAAGCAGCACAGCTCCTCCTCAAGACTCCTTGCAGCCAATGCCTATGAGAGCTCTACAAGATTACCAAGCAGGAGTCAGTATCCTAAAATCACCTATTCAGAATGTTTTGGGGGAAATCTTTGTAGCCATCTACCTTTCATGCCTGGTCCCACACCCCCAGCCCTGCCACCAATAAGCACAAAGAAGTCAGCAAGCAAGATTCAGAATTAAAAAACCTGTGTGTGCTTGACCACGCACACTCCCTGCTACCAGCAACTCCTCTCCCCTCTCCAGCTGCAGGGAGGGCAACATCCCACAGCCCTGAACAGCAGGTCCATCGCATGCCTTGGAGGCAGTTGCAACCTTCTGCAAGGGGGTGACAGACCCATGCTCACAGCAGCTATCACGGTGCTAAGGAAACACAGAGCTCTTTGGTCAGTAACAGCAGTCAAAGCCACCAGCATCACATCTCCAACCTGTAAAAATTAACTCTCAAGCCAGACAGCTGCAAAAGCTGGCTCAGCCCACCCCATCCACACAACCAGAGAGAGAACCCAACAGACTGTTTTGTTACTCAGCAACCTCTATCCTCCTCCTGCTTCCCCTCTTCATCCTCTTCCGTCTCTGTTTTGATCTGGGCCACCCCGAGCCGGTAGAGCGCGTCGCGGATCACCACCTCCCCCGGCTGGCAGCTCTGCACAATCTCCTGGATCTGCCTGTTCACGATTTCCCTGCTGGTGAGGAAGTCCATGAGGCGGTTGTAGAGGTAATAGTGCGTGGGGTTCTCGAAGGTGATGGGCCTTTGGCGCACGTTGCTGGTTTTGCTGTCGTTGATGGCGGCGATGATGGCGCCGTACGGCTCCAGCTCGCGGCACAGGGAGATGCAGTGGTGCCGAGCCGTGGGATCCCAGGGGCTGCTCTGCTCCGAGCCCGTGTGGACGATTCGGCGCGCCGAGGACTTGGTGATTGGGTGCTGAAGGGAGTGCTCAGCCACCGTCATGTCTACGCTGTAGTGCTGGTCCAGCAGCTCAGGGCAGGACACGTACTGGGGGAGAGACACACACACACACCAGGTAGAATAACAAGTGACTTCCCCACAGCTGAGAAGATGAAACTATTGGCTGGCCAAACTCCAACCAACACTGTGACCCAGGACAGAGGGAGGGCTAAATGATCCAGGCTTCCCCTAAATGCCACAAAGGTGGTCTGTACACTCCCTCCTCACCTATGTGCCCTCAGATAATCCCAAGGCACTAGGAACCATCTCCCTGTACCACTTCTCAAGGAATAGCAGTAGTATGAAAGAAGTGAGTTGTGGTGTCAAAATAAGTGATGTGCTCCAAAATTCATGATCTGAACTGTTACAATGCACTCCCAGCATAGCTCTTCCTATTAAGGACAATTAATCAAACACAATGCCTCAGGCAACACATAATACATTCTGCTATGCTTAGTAGTGATGCACAGGCAAAGCTTAAATCAGGAGACACTTATCAGGTCAAATTCACCCTGGCAGTGTTCAAAGCCAGGTTGGATGGGGCTCTGAGCAACCTGGTCTAGTGGAAGGTGACCCTGCCTGTGGCAGGGGGGTTAACTGGATGAGCTGTAAGGGCCCTTCCAACCCAAACTATTCTGTGATTCTATAAAATCATCCTGAGGCAAAATGCAGGTCACATATGGGGGGGTTAATTTTAAATCTCCCTTGAAACTTCTCCATACTGGACTGGCACAGCAGAGAGTAAAGACATAACTAACCGCTGGAGGTTCCATGGGGTCAGAGAAGCAGCCCTGGTTCTTCCCCCACATCTGTGAAGTCAGGCCAGGCCAGCAGAGGTCTGCACATAGTGCCACTGAAGAGGCTGTATCAACAACATATACTGGAGGCCAGTGACGTGAGGATACCAACAAGTCCACGTGATCCCGGGCATTTTCTCCTCTTACTATGTACTTTGAGCCACATACAACCTGGAAAAGAAAAAGGATTAACATCAGCAGCACAATAAAACCAAAAACTTACAGAAAAAACCCTAGTGTTAAAAAAATTCAACTTCCTTTCAGGTATTCCAGACTATACAGTAACCAGACAGCTACTTTCTCTAAAGATACTGTTTCCTCCTCATACACATTCACTTTGTCTTGTTCAGGAAGAGATAGTTTTAAACTGCACCTCAGTAGCAACATTAAAACCAGGCTTCAGATGGTGAGATCTCCTGCAGAACAGCTCATTTTCCAAGCCCCGAGGAACATGTTTCATTCCCAAGGCTCAGAGAAGCCCATTCCATTGCTTCTATTCAATAAGGAAGTTCCATGCTGGTAAGCCAAAGAGTGAATATCCAGGGAACAAAAAAAACATTGTGGCTCCAGCCTTCCTTACCTGATGGGGACACACTTTGTAGATTTTCCCTCCTGTGTGATGAGCAGAAAGTGATGTGATGCTTGTCCCATTCTGTACAAACTCATAGAGAGCCAGGAGGGAGTAGCAGAGCTCGTCCTAGAAAAGACAGGCCCCAGAGAAAGGGGCTAAAATTAAGACTCCTGCAGAGAGGGAAAAGGCTGCATGCAAGGTCTCCCAAATCCTAATTTGCACTTCATCCAATAACTTCCTAATCCCACACTCAGCACTGTGAGGATGACAAGCAATTACACCACGCTGAGCCAGTGACAAGGTAATTACAGGCTTCCTTTCTTCTAGCCCACAAAGGTTCCATTTATTTCATCAAGTGTAAATTATCCTATAACCTGCTGGCACTCATCCCTGCCCTTAGTGCAGTCAGATGAGAAATTAATCATCTAGGATGGCAAGGGTGGATGAGGGAAAGACAGTGAAGAACAGCTCCACTCCTGCAGGCTTGTATGTGGGCAAACAAGCCATTACCTTTGTATGTGATGCCTCCCAGGGGATGCCACATTGTGTCAGAAAGCTCTGCAGCTCTTCCTCACTGTAAGAGTTTATCAGCTCGGGCCTGAAGACTTCTTCCTGAAGGAGCCTCACCAAGGCACTCCCATTACCTGCAAAGGCAGGAAACAGGTCTAAGCACTCATTCTCAGGAAGGGAAGTTACCAAAATAATTTCTTACGAAGACTACAGAAGGAGAGATTGCACAACCCACAGCCAGCAAGAGAAAGCTGTGAACAGTCCCACTTGCAAAGCGTGTCACAGCCCACACTTGTCTCGAGCCCTTCACTGCTGAGGTCACCAGGCTGAGCCCAGCAGAGCTGCAGACTCCATAAACACTTATCTATACTGTCATTTGTAACCTTTAAATGACTGATGTGAGGATAACCAAGTGAAGAAGAGCAGAGGTAAATGTGACTGCAACCTTTGGACTGAGCAGCTCCAGGCTCAGCCTTCACATCTCCCTGGTTCTTTCTTTGGAGCTCCACTTCCACAAAAGCCCACGTAGCTCTTCTGCAGCCCAGCTCTGAAGCAGCTGCAGCCCTGTCTGCAAAGCCAACTCACACACTTGCTATGCTTGCAAAGCCACTTTTCCTTCTTATACCCAATACCTAAATTCTTAAGGGAACCAGCTGCTAACTGATCTTAGCTCTCAGATCTGAGATCATTCCTCTCACTGTTTCTTGTTCGACGCAGTCAATATGCAGTGGATACACTGAATGTTGACAACTGTGATCAGGACTAGCACACCACTCTCCTAGTCTTTTCTCAAATTCTGTAAAAACTTATTTACCCTTTACTGAGATTGTAACAGTGAGATACCTGTAACTTCCACACTCCAAGCATCAGTCTAACATGGAACAAACACTGACTGGCATTCAAGATGTGCACGCAGCCCTCTGCAATCAGACCCTATCTCATCTGGGATGCAGTGCTCTCATGTCCCCCATGTCTCAAATGCATCAGAGCCCACCAGTGCATCCAAATTTCACAGGAAAAGTCAAGCCTCAAGCAGCAAAGTAGCCTGAGAACAGCTGAACTCACCCCAGTATTCCTGTCTTTTCTCAGCACATGTAACTTTTATGCAATCAGCAATTCTTAATGCTAAACATCACCAAGACTGAAGTCACCAACACATCAAGCACTCCCTCAATAAGCACAACTTGAGCCATTACCTGGCACTGGCTGTGCATGCAGGTTCTTGTCCTTCTCCGTATTGATCACCACTGCTCCTCTCATCAGAGGAGGGAAGAAGGGAGCAACAATAGAGGCATCAAACTTTGTGATGGGGATGCTAGAAGGAAAAGCCACCTGCTCAATCACCTCCGTCTCCATCGTGGACCAAAAGTCTTCTACATTCACTTCACTTGATGGCAAGTATTCTGGCCAAGTAAACTATGGACAGAAAGAAACACAGTGGTCAAATATAAATAACCACAGTTCATTTGACAGCTCTGTGTCAGTCTCACACAGGGCATGAGGACTATACAGGAGAGTGCTCAACCCAAATATAACAAGATGATTTCATTCTCCTAAAGCTTGCCACAACCACTTTGCATCAAATAAAACTCAAAATTTGAAATATTTGATATAAAAGCCAGACATGCTACATTCTGACAAGCTATACTCTCCTACTCGGGCTTTCTTCTCCATTACGGAAGACAGCACTTCAGGGAAACTTGAGGAAAAAAAGGACGTGATCATGTCAAAGGAAGAAGACCAAATTCAACAACTTCCATCCAAGGTTCCTACTGCCCGAGGCTGCTGGACAAAAGCTGAGGTCCAGGGACAGAGGATCTTGTTTTCCCTGAACTACACATCAACACCTCTAAGAGGAAGCACAGGCATTGCTGCTGCAGCCACATCCTCTTGACACCTATCAGCAGAAAACCACTCACAAAGGTCTTGTGTATTTATTGTGCATCATGAAGACCAGAGTCAGCAAAAACTCATTATGAACTGCTTTGAACACGAACAGGATGTGAACTGTGGGAAAAACCTACCTCTATATTTTTCAGTGCTAGGACATTTTCTGTATTCCTCTGGGCTATTTCCACCTTGGGGGTTATGCCACAGATGCCACAGATCATATCATTGTAATCCCGGACTGTCAGGCATTCAAAGGCCCAGTAGCCATTGCACAGCAGTTCCTGGAGCTGACCCTGCTCATCAGGGCTTAGGCTTTTTTCTGAAAAAGAACATGCCACTGTTACAGTTCTCACTTCTTAAAGCCAGTGGAGAGGTAGTAGGGCTCTCCTATGCAGGATAAAACCAAACCTGCCCTCCAGAGAATTGTTACAAAGAACTGGTCACAGAGGTACTGTTTGGTTTCGGAAGTGATTTAACAGAAACATATCACACTAAAATAAGTGAGGTCTGCCTTTTTATAACCTACCAATCATCATCAGGTCACAGTTTGGTGTGTTATGGCAAAAAGCAAGAAGGAAAACCCACCAGTTTGCTCCTGAACAGAGTCAAGGATATTGCCAACAGCCACTCTGGGATCCTCTCCAACTTTAATGTGGTTTCGGATTGCAAACAGAAGATCCAAGCTCACTAACAATTTGTTACCCACATTGAAAAGGCCTGCAGTTAAAAGAAGACAGTTATTGTCTGTAGGGTTCCAGATCTTCCTCACAAAGAAATATATTCCTTACTGATACACAACACACTCACGTGAGTACAGTTTAGAGGACAATGGAAACACAAACAGTGCTTCTGCACATCTGAAGTGCAGAGTTCCCTGCTGAAAGATTAGCTCCTTTCACAGACTTGTCTTTGAATTTAAAAAGCTACAAGGAACAGCTTCCAATCCATCTCCTCACTAGCCAACACTGAGAAACAGCACTCTCCAGAGATAGCTCTGGTATGATCTCAGGGGTTGCCTTGTAGAACTCAACATTCACACAGAGGAGACCTACACCACTGAATCAAGGCAAGGTCTTCCTCACCAGAACATTCATGTGTTTTCACTCATAAATATAGATTTACTTGCAGAATAAGCAGAAGCAATTAAAAAATCATTCAAATTTAGTACACTGGGAAGGGAACAAGCTTTTCTGTGCCTGGACAATAGCCTGATACAACCCCAAGGCTTCCAAAGGGTTCAGACCATAGTCATGCTGTATGTTGGTATGCTCACATCTTTCCTACCTGTGTAAATGTCAGTGAAGCTATGGAGGGCCAGACACTGCAGGTTCAAGCACACTTTGACCTGAGCTGTAACCACCTGTAACCGATTGGCTGTCAGCAGCCAGCACTCCTGAGGACCAGCAAGGGAACTGCAACACACAACAAGAAAACCACTCTGAGTGAAACCAATGGGTTTTTTAGTCCAGCCCTGCAGTAACTTTAGACATTCCAGTCGACATGAGTTCATTATTGTGTAAATCTAAGCCAGATCACCACATCATTTCACACCAGGAAAAGAAAAGTTACATTTTAAAACAGATTTCCCTGGCAGAGTCAGGTCACTGCTCACATTCTTTTAACAGCACTAGAGCATCCCTGCAGCTCCATACACTGGGCACACACTGCTGGAGAGGTGGAGAAAACCTATGGCCCCAGCTGCTCTGGGAGAAGTGTCTGTCCCACTGCTGTGGTGATCAGTAACACATTTCACCTGACAGCCTGTCCCTGCACACAGAGATTCAGAAAGGTCTGCTCCTCTACAGTGTAACTGCTGAGGGGGAAGTTCAGACAGAAGAGTGCCAGTGGCTGAAATACTGCTGTCCACCTGAGAAAACAGGAATCAAAGCCAAAGTCACCTCCTTCCCACTGGCAGGGCTTCAATTAGAGCCTGTGTAGGCACATGGGAGAGTCCCACATGCAGAGCACTGCAAAGCAGCCAGGCACAGGCAGGGATTTATAATGTACACGTTGGTAAGTCCCAAGGTGAGGGACAAGGTGTGAGATTGCTCTGTTCTGAAAAAACTACAGAGCATAAAAAGTATCTCTTCTGGAAAGACCTCCATTAATTCCACCCTGACCAAAGCAAACATCCATCGTTTGTATCAAGAATTTTTTTGTGGAAGAAAGAAACACAACGTTAAACTCCCTGACATTTTGCTGTGGGAAATATTTTAGATCATGATTTCAGAAACAGGAGGATGTCTGGCAGACTCAATGAGGAGATATCCTACAGGCTTTCATACAAATCTAGTTAAGGTAATCCAGCCTATGCACTGGGAGTTTCTGAAAGTCCTTCAGGTTTCAATTTGGGTATTTTTTCCAAAAAGGGATTCACTCAAGCACACACTAAGAAATGAAAGGAATGAAAATACCATAAGTAAAAAGATCCACACAGGAAATATTCAGACAAGGGAGAGAGAGAAAAGGGAAATCACATAATGCACGTCTGTAAACCCACAAGAAGTCCTCTCTCAGCCTCAAAAACATCAGAATGGAAAACAAAGAGGGGATGACTAATGAAAATACCCTGTTTCAGTAAGAAAAAAATTACATCTAAACTTAGCAGTCACTCTTTGATCCTGCTAAACCCTTTCCACACACATTTAGCTTCTTCAGTGTCACTTTCACCAGCTTCACTACCAGGGGCTAAAGCAAATATTATTTCAGGCAGACTGAGAACAAAGAAAATCAGCGTGAGTGTGAAGGAGTCGAAGTCCAAAGCAGAATCTTACTTCTGTCCCCCTTTGAACAAGGGGCTGTTGCAGAGGAGGCACTGCACACACGGAGACTCGTAGTAGTTGGACCAGGAGGTCTGCTCGATGGTCACTGTCTCCTCACTCACATTGGACAGGATGAGCCGGGAGCTGTTGAGCTCATGGATGAGGGTGAAGATCTCTGCCAGCTCCGACTCGTTCTCGGGGATCTGCATCACCTTGCGCAGCAGCTGCAGCGTGGACTGACGCTGGATTTCCCTCTGGGATGGCGTTAGGGGCTCGCTGGTGTTCAGCACGTCCGACTGACCCGGACTGACCTCCTAGAAAGCAACACATCCAACTAGGCAAGCATGGGGATGAAATATTAAGAAGCCCAAAGAAGTCATAAAAGGCAGCAGAAACACAGTAACGTTTGCACTCAGTAAACTTGACTTCTACTCTACTGCTGAATCATTGACTCCACACAGGAGCTTCAAGCCCAAATTACTTCAACAAAAGTACTTTATTACAGCCCAGCCCTTCAGGAACTCCTGCACTGCCAGACCATCATAGATTTGCCACTAAACTGTTAAGTGCAGGGACTGGGGATCCAGAAGGTAAGGATAACCACCAAGAGGTATATAAACACTTCAATAACCCTCATCACTTGAACCCCCAATCATCACACACTTGTCTTTCTCCACAAGTTTTCAGGCACAGGCTCAGGGCAGCCTGCACAGCTCTCCAGAAGCTGGAGGAGCCAAGTACTAAATGAGAACTGGGAGCTATGAGATACAAACACACTAATCAATAACAATTGATCAGCTACAGCCTACCCTTCTCCAACTCACATGCCATCGCAACAAAATGCACAAGCACAGGAGAACCAAACTCCAGGCTCAACAGAGAGAACACAAACAGCCTGATCTGTTTAATCCCTGAAACTCTTCTGTCAACATTTCAACCTGGTTTTCTGACTAGTCTAGCAATGAGATAAATGATCAGTCAAAAGCCCAGAGACAATAATGAACTGTGTGAGAGGAATGTTAACACATCTAGAATCAGAAAAAAAGAAAAAAAAAAACCACTAAATGAGGAAGAGACGAGCCACATGCCTCTTGGAATGCAAGCTGAGCTAAGCACACTGCTGTTCCTTACACAGCTGTTTGTGTGCAAGTTTCACACAAGTCATCTCGGTTTGTTTGTGTTTTTAAAGAAAAAACAAAATCACTAAACAAAGCTATGTTCTTCAAAACGAAAAAAAAGGCAAGTAGATGAGTCATTACTACACAGACTAAAATTCTGTCTATCTGCTGAGTAGGCATTTCAGCTAAGAGCAGGAAAGCTCCTTTTTTTCATTTATTGTTTTAAAAACATGGCAATTCAGTATGAGAAAAGCTAACCTTTGAGACTGCAAAGGCAAAAACCCAAAAAACCCCCAGAATTAATTACATCCACATAGAACAGCAGACAACTGAAAACGTATGTGTACATCAAAAAAAAAACAAACCCTACAGCCAGAAATAAATTCAGGTTGGAAGTAAAGTTGCTCTACAAACCCTTAAAAACAGGAAGCTCTAATACAAGATGTACTGACTTAACTGACACTAGCCCCAAACTGCTCACAAAGCAGAGCATACTTGGGAGTTTCTTGATGAAGTCTCAAGTTCAACAAAGCTGACACAGCAATACTGCGACTTCAGGGTCGATTTTCCCAGCACGTACTGACACAACAGAAGCATTTTTAAGTTAAGGAGACACCCAGTGGTAGCACTGGCTGTGCTCAGACTTACTCTCAGCCTGAACCACGACTGCTACAGGAGTTGGACAGTACAAACATCATCACAGATGTTTTAAATAGAAACTATTGTGCCAGAAAAGTTTCTCATAATGCAAAAAAAAAAAAAAAAAAAA